>PVLD010010784.1:0-14450 GCA_004027595.1 Dinomys branickii | reverse complement strand
AGTAAAAATCTTGAAGACATAGGAGTAGGCAGAGAGTTCATGAACAAAAATGAAACTGCAAGGGAAACACTTCAAAGAATCAATAATTGGGACCTTATCCTACTGAAAAGTTTTTGTACATCTAAAGAAATCACCAGCAAAATGAAAAGAAAACCCACAAATTGGGAAAAAATCCTAGCTGGCTGTCCCTCAGGCAAAGGTCTTCTATCTAGAACATACAAAGAATTAAAAAACATGTACCTGTCCAAATTCAAAGACCCAATCCAGAAATGGTCATCTGAGATGAATACACACTTCTCAGATAAAGAAATACAAATGGCAAATAAATATATGAGAAAATGTTCCACATCCTTAGTCATTCGAGAAATGCAAATAAAAACAACATCGAGATTTCATCTCACCCCAGTAAGACTGGCCAGTATGAAAAAGTCATCCAATAACAGATGCTGGCGAGGCTGTGGAGAAATAGCGACTCTATTACACTGCTGGTGGGAATGCAGACTGGTGCAACCACTGTGGAGAGCCGTTTTGAGATTTCTCAGCAAACTAGGTCTAGAGGTTCCATTCAAACCAACTATTCCCCTTCTGAGTATTTTCCCAGAAGATCTGAAAACATCATATCATTCTGATATATGTACACCCATGTTTATAGCAGCACAATTTGTAATAGCTAAAATGTGGAAGCAACCCAAGTGTCCATCCACAGAAGACTGGATTTAAAAATTGTGGCATTTTTATATAATGGAATATTATTCAGCTATAAAAAGAGACAGTTTTGGGGACTTTGTAGGCAAATGGTCAAAACTGGAGTCCATACTCATAAGTGAAATAAATCAGCGGTACATGTGCAGGCAACGTATTGTATCACTGGTGTAAGAACCTGAGGGTGGGAATATAAACTAAGAGACATGAAGGTAATCTGTTCAAAAACAAATAACAGATGGGATGAGGGAAAGGAGAAAGGAAAGGCAAAAATGTATGTATATATATATGTATATACATATGTGCAAGAGAGCTAACATGGTTCTACTAGTGTATTATATCAATTAATGCTAAGAAATAATTGATGACGGGTTATTCGATCAATCTTGTATGTCTGTATGTGTTATCCTGAGCACACACTTCGAAGATATCGATATGCAAAGCAGCAACTACTGTTGGTTTTTATGTTTATTTTATTTATTTATTTATTTTTTATTTTTTGTCTTTTGTTTTCTGTTTTTTGTGTTTTTCTGTTGTTGAGATGATTAATTGTTTGACCAATTTCACATGTCTGTATCTGTGTTCATGTATATACACTTCAAAGATATCAATGGGTAAAGCAACAACCATTGTTGAGTCCATGTCACCTTGTATGTAAATCAGCTTTGATTGTACTATTTCTTATGGTAATTTGTGTCTGTTTGTTAATATGTCTTTGTGCTTTTATTTAAAAAAGAATAAAAGAGAATAGGGAGGACATAGGGAGATAGATATTTCTTAAATAGTAAGGGACTGAGAGATAGGGAAGATGAAAAGAGAAGTTAAGGAGTGTTGTGTACAGGTAGAAACTTCACACAATGAATGTAAACAGGTGCTGCAAACATGTACCAATAAAATAAATAAGAAAAGAACTAAAAGCAACAACCAAAAGATACCACTGTCACCTATCAAATGGACCACAAAGAAAAAGTACTTGGTCAAATGTACAGTGAATATAGTAGAATTTTTGTGTGCATGTGTGTTATAGACAGGAATATAAAGTTTTCTAGGAAGGTGATTCTCATTGTGACACAATTTAAAATTTATGTATGTTTATTCAACATTACTCTTAAAATGAATTTTTTCTAACAAAGTTTACAATATGTATAGAGGATATCTCTTCTGCTTATCTAGTTCTGACTCCAAAGGTCATCATAGTCATCTTGTTTTTGTTTTTTTACTAGTACATGCTCATAGTATACTTCATGAGGAGTTTCCATATGTATGTAACACATCCTTTAAAAATATTTTATATACATCTTCATACTTTTTAGATTCTCTTCCCCTCACCACATAATCATGTTCTTGCAAATAAACTTTCTTTTCCATTTCCATCCTTCATTTGTACCTACCTGTTGAAGAAACATTTCTCTTTACACTCATGATTTTCAAACTTTCAAATGTATTTGAACCAGGTGGAGGGCACATTAAGTCAGATTATAGTGGATCCTACACTCAAGCTTTCTGATATAATTAGATCGAGGGTAATGCCCAAGAATTTGCTTTTTCTAATAAATTATTAGATGGAGTACTGGCTAAGAGAACACATTTTGATAACCACTTCCTAGGACGAACACAGCTGTGTATGAGAGTTAACCTGTGAGAGTTAACCCTCGTGAATTCATGTCACTGCAAATGTAGAGCCCCTACTTTATTTATTTACTTATTTTAAAGACAAAAAATGGAGATATATAAACCAGAATAACACAAAAACAATAAAGGAAATACAAAATTATAGAGAAGATAGTAGGGACTTAGCACTGGATGCTGTATTACATAATGTTATCTTTGCATTTGTTAACACAAAAACAATAAAGGAAATACAAAATTATAGAGAAGATAGTAGGGAATTAGCACTTGATGCTGTATTATGTAATGTTATCTTTGCATTTGTTGCTCAGTTATACAGAGCTCATATAATTCATCAGTTTTCTCCACCCTCATCTCTGTTGTTCTCTGCCCAATCAGTCATCTTCCCTCTCACTGTAACTATATATATTGGTTTACTTACTCCCTTGGGCTCTTACATTGGGAAGAGACATAGCTGTTTCTCATTATGCTGTAACAAACATGGGTGTGCACAGATTACTATGGCAGGAGGTAGAACAGCACCCATCCTCAAAGATGGTAGATTGGCAGGGAACCAGGCTCACTATGGTCAAGCCCCATTGACAAGCCTTCAAGGCCTTCAAAGTCTGGTCGAGTCAGCGGGGTTATCCTGTGAACATCCAGGCTCCAGAAGGCCTGGTCAAGTCCTCAGGGTCGCCCCTGCAGACCGCCAGGAGCCCCTACTTTAAATCCAAGTAAAATACAACTTGGAAGTTTTAGCAAGCTTTCTTTTCCATTGTCAACCAAACATTTTGCATCTTTCCATTCCCCTTCAAATTTACCTCTTCCCACAATTGCATGACTGTGTGCACTGAGGAATCATGACTTGCCTCCTGCTTTTCTGAGAAAGTGGAAATCACCAAAGGAAAAATCACTGACATCATAAATGCATAATCCAATTGGTAGCTGAATGTTGTTTTCTCTCTCTTTTTTTTACCTCTTTCCTGGAGAAAGTCAAAGACCATCCTTGTCCTCTGAATCCCATATTGTCTCACCCCTAGATTCAGTAGTTTGGCCAGTTATTACTCTCATGATATTGGATTATTCTCATTAATACACAAACGTCCCTTAGAATTTCCCATCTTAGGGTTGGGGATACAGCTGAGTGGCGCAGTGCCTGTCTGGCAAGTGAATAGTCCTAAGTTCAATTCCTGGTACCTGAAAAAAAAATTCCCATGTCAAAACCATCAGTGTTTTTAGCAACAGCCATGAATTGGTTTTCACTTTTCAGGTCTCAAGTTCCTCTCCTTTTTCTGTAACACTTCGGAAGCCTGTTGTTTTCTAAAAAGCGTCTTCATGTAGTTCTTGCCAATAACTGCTTAGCCCATTCCAGTCTGGTTTTGCCCCCCATGCCATTTTTGCTGTGGTCTACAAACTCTTAGCCTAACGGTTTTTAGTGTTCCTCCGTGTAATATTTGACCAAAGTACCAATTCATTGTCTTGCAGTGGTTAAAGCAACCTTCTGGCTAAAGCAACCTTCTGTGAATGATCTTACATGATGAGGTGCTTCTCTCAATCTACTTCCCCAATGAGTTTTATTAACCTCTCCTTGGGTAATATCCAATCATGCATAGACTGATGAATCTTTATTCTTTATATTATATCTAACACAAACCTTTATACTGAAGTTCACATACACATTTGCCTACTTGGCCTCTTCCCTTGGATATGTAATAGGAAAACTCAAAATTGTCACACTAAAAATGTAATTCTAAATTTCTCCTAGCCCGTGGCTCTTCAATTTACCCCCATCTCAAAAAGTTATCACTTAATGGCTCACAGTCCAGAAGGAGTCCCTTGACAATTTGCATCTTATATCCAGTGCCAAATTTTGGCTGAAATTTTAATTTTTCATTTCTCTCAGTTTCTGTTGCCTTTCTCCAAACCAAGCACCACACATCCATAACAGCCCATAACAAAGCTTCTTGCTGGTCTCTCTCCAGTTGGATTCCCCCATAGTAGTGAGACCAATCTTTTAAAAATGAACTTCTGATCACACCACTGCACACTTGCTATTCTTTGATAGTTTTCAACAAATTTGAGATAAAAGTGCAACTTTTCCATTAGTAGTCCACAAGATCTATCATGTACCTCTCCTACTCAACCTTGATTGTACCCTCTATACTGCAGCCACATTTGTTGTCCTGCAGTTTCCTGGAAACAGGGTGTCCTACGGGCACACTACATTTGCTGTTCTCTTCACATCAATTTCTCCAATGTCTTTGGAACCTGGCTCGGTTTCATGCTTTAGTTCCCAATGTACTAGCTATGTCTTCAGAGATACACTCATGCCCATCCCATATTTGTCACTTTCTCCCACTCTCCCCTTTCTTCTTTCTTGGTACAAACTTAAATTTGAGACGATATATTCATTTTTGTTTTTTAGCTTATCAGACTCCTCTAGTAAATCTAATAGTTCATGAATCCTCTGAGGTAAATATCTTAGGTGGTTTGTTAATGTCTACACCCCCAGAGGTTAGAGATCTTAGCTGTTTTGTTAATGGTTAAATCCTGAGAGTTTGGCTCATTGCATAGTATATGGATGTTCAATAAGTATTTGTCAGGAGATGAATGATATTTAATAGAAGATTGCTTTGCACAGCATAAAACCTGGCTATGATGTAAAGGTCTATCAACTTAATGATTACATTTTAGGACAATCCATACAAGAACTTTAGAAAGAAAGAAACAAAGAAAGAAATTTATACATGCAAAAGTGGAAAGATATTTAAGAAATATTAAGTGGAGAAGGAAAATTTCTAAACAATATATAGAATAATACCATTAATTCTGAGGTTTTTTTTTTTTTTTTTTGCGGTACTGGAGATTGAACTCAGGACCCTGCGCTTGCTAGGCAGGCGCTTATTCCACTGAGCTATATCCCCAGCTCCCTGTACCATTAATTCTGAATGACATCTCCATATTTACATCTGTCTCTCCCTCCCTCCCTCCATCCCTCCCTCCCTCCTTCTCTCTCCTCTCTCTCTCTCTTTCTTTGAATTTCAAGGATCTTTTACTAAGAGTTTTTCCAGGGAATGGCACTATCAAGTAAGAAAAACTTCTTCTATTTGACTCTTTTCTAAATTATTGAATTTTTAAATTTTTACACTTTGTGTATTTTCCTTTTGTTATACTCTAATTTAAAAAGGTAAAGACACTTCAAAGTGGATTATAAAACATGTATGCTATTTTCATTCATTGTACAAATTTTATTCATAATCCACTATGTATCATATACTGTTAAAGGCTTAGCACAATAGTGGGATCCAGTTTTCTCCTCCATATTTGGGTATCTGGAAAATAAGGTAAAAAGTATGAGGGTTTATCTCTGGCAGCGGTAATTACAGGTGGATTTCATTGCACCTTCAAAGTTTCAAATTTTCAGAGATAAACATGATTAATTTTGAAATTATTCAAGTTATTTTTAAAGGCATTGAAGTACTGGCGTGGAAAAACACACAATCATTTCAGAACAATTTATTTGGGCAGATGAGCACTTGTCAACTTAATGGGAAATTCATTAGTTATTTAAATATCTGTGATGTAAATGCAGTTATAAAGATGTGTGTAGTACTTAACAGCTTACAAAGTTTATAAATATGCAAGAGTTCCCAGTAGGAAACGTGACACTCAATCTTGATTTCCTTCTCCTAGAGTTTGATTTTGTTATCATGGTCCACTGACACGCTCATCTTGGAAAATGAGCACCCAGGGGAGGTCTGGGTTCTTGTTAATGACTTAATATTTGTAACACACACCTGAGGGTATTTACAGAAGCCACGTATTGGATCCAGAAGGACAACACTCTCAGGGTGGTGGAGCTGGAGTTGTAAGCCGACTTTATTAAGTCGGGAATGGGTGGGTGTTGGAGAATGTGAGTGTCATGGGAATAAAAAGATTAAAATGTACAATAAGAAAGAGAATAGGCATGGAAGGAAATGCCACCCAGGGAATCCCATAAGCTGCAGTCCTGATTCTCTTACTGAAATGTGACAGATAGAGGAAGAAAGGAAGACAGGTATAAGCTTTGATGATTATTGCCTTAAAGAAAGATGAAGTGCTGGACTTTCTGCATATACCTTTATGAACAACTTTCCCAAAACACAAAAACACAATGTGCCTGTGTCCTGTCTCCCTTTCCCCTCTGCTTTCTTGTTTGCTTGATATGTTCATTTGCATTTTGTGTGCTCAACTTTAACCCCATTCTCCTAAGTGTCCACCTTAGATCCTGTCGTGACAAGAAGCACCATCGCATTCCACATAACGATCATGTATGTCCTATGCTATGGTCCAACTTTGTCTCCCAATTTCCTGGCTTGTCTTCTCCAAGCAACATTTCCCCTTTGCCAAGACCGCCAGTCTATTAATCCACATTTTTCTCCCTAGTTCTTTAGCCCTATTAGTCTCCATTACTTATGCTAAGAGATTAAAGAATCTACAACTACTTCTTTGCAACCTCCATCGGCTTTTGTGCTTTTCCCTTCCTCTGAAAATTGTCTCATAATTTTAGTGTACTGTGAGTCTGTTCTCCTGCCACCTTAACTGACTCACCTATGGGTAACAGGTGGTGTAGACAGCCTGCTCTTTTGATATTTTGTAAAAATACAGGCTGATGTTCTTGGCAAATATTTATATTTTAAAAACCTTTATGTGTTTACTAATGTGATGCACACTTTGGTTACCAAACAGTGAGATTGACCTGACACAGAATATACTTTCAGATCCTCAGGAAGTTAGTGCAGTGTCTGCCGTAGAGCTAATATTTGAATACTTGTTGAATAAATAAATTATATTAGTTCTAATGAAAGAACAAAGAGTAGAGGGTCTGACCACTGGACTGATGTAATTCACAAATCTCCCTCCTATGTGAGGCAAAATGGCATCCTCTTGTGTTGAGAGATTGGAGACACTGACACAGCAAAGAAGACGGGGACTTCGTGTGCCTGCAGTAAGAAGACAGAGGTTGCATATGCCTGCAGAAGAGTATATCTGAAGTAGAGATGAAAAGGAAAGGTGTAGGCTTTCAGCAGAAAGGACAAGCGATGTGTAAGTCTTCAGTAGAAAGAATAGGCCTGCCTGTGGTGCCGCAGAGAGGACAAGGTATGACATGTGTGCTGCACAGAGGATAGGGATGTGTATACCTTCAGCAGACAGAACAGGAGATGTGTATGACTGTAGCAGAGATGAGAGAGGGTGCCAGCAGCACAGTTATTAAAGCAGCTCCCCTCTCTCCACATTGATCAGCTTTGCCTCACTATACACAAATATCTAATGTAAGCTACTTAGGAAGGGCCGGGAGGTGAAGCTCAGTGGTATAGTGTTTGTGTAGTATGCAGAAGATCCTGGATTGGAGCCTCAGCACTGCTCCCCCAAAAGTAAAGAAACTTAGTTCATAGTTCTGGAAGTTCAAGACTGGGCAACTGCCTTGGTTTAGATCTCTGGTGAGGATGTCTTATAAGGGTAGACAGGATAGACCAGAGTCCCATAATCACCTTCAGGCATACCCTCCCAGTGACCTAAGGACTTCCCACCAGGCCACACTTTTTAAAGGTCCACAGAACCTCTCTATAGTGTCACCTTATGGGTCCATCTTTTAACATATGACCCCACGGGCATTACCACCTATATTCAAACCACTGTGCTCTTAATATTTCAGGGAACACTACTGATGCAGTCGAGCAAGCTTGCCTTAGTCCTTTTGTCTCTAAGCATCTCTAAATTGCCTGGCTGTTAGCTATATGCCAACAGCTTGATTGAGTCATACCCTGCTTGATTCCTAGAAGAATTTCAGGTGCCAGTTTCAGTTTGATCTAAGGTTAATTATATTTCCTGTAACCTCTGCATTTTCCACATAGTCAGGCTTTCTGTTGCTGAGGATTACCATCAGAACATGTAGTTAAATATAAATGGAGTGTCAATCATTTCTGAAATGGTAATATATTCTGTAGCTTTCTATTCAAATATTTTTCTTCAAGCTCATTTCTTTGAGGTCTCTTATTAGGTAGTCTCAAAAGGTTTGCCTTCACTTATATATCTTGAAAATTAAATTGGAAATGTGTTCAAAGATGTGTCTGCCCTCAGTTACCACCCCACTTCGAAGGTTTCTGGAAAGTCTCAGTCTTATTACTCTCATGTAAAAACAAGTTCTTGTTTATTTCCTTTTATAGGCTGGAGAGTACAATTTCTACAAACAGCACTTCTGAAAAGTGCTTGTGTCATAGCTCCATTGTAGAACTCTCTGACTTTTGATACAGCATTTATTTTCAGTTGAAAACAGCACTGGGGATTCTTTTCCACATGATTACCAAGCTCTCCCTTCCTCATCTCACCCAACTGAAATTTGGTCTCTTTGAATTCGTGACTTTTTACCCAATCTTGCCCCTCATGGTGCTTATGTGAAAAGAAGGTAAATAAATAAGAACAATGTTATGATAGAGATTCTGAGGTTAAAAAAAAATCAGGAGGGAAACATCTATTCTAACTCTGAAGTTTTTCTACCTATGAAGAGAGTGCAGGGAGAAGTCTTGTGAATTGGGTCACATGGCTCAGGACAAAGTCTTCCAAAGACACGGGGAGGAACTGCAGCTTGAATGGAGCCTGAAAGATGCAATCTGCTCAACAGAAAGGGACCACTCAGACCACAGCTTTGAGGATGTCCATGCTTCTTTCTCTATTTTATCACCAACGCATAGGCCCTAGACATAAAGCAGGTTTATGCAAAGTGATTGTAATAGTTGGGTTCAAATCCTGTTTGAAGCTGTACCTTTTCAAAGGATTGGTAGGTCATTGGTGCCTGAAAGCTTTGCTGCTTTGGATGAGAATCAGGTCCCAAATCAGCCCATAGTATAGGTGGAAAAAGAAGGACTTAGTGATTATAAAAAATTCTCAGGGACTTATAGGTTCTAGTGGTTGAAAGTTTCACCTGTGCAGTGTTTGGACATATGGGCAGGGTGCACACTGACTGTGGTGGTTGATATCTAAAATGTTCCCTCCTTGCGTGTGGAAGAGACTATACCCATCTGTGGGCCATCCATAGGTGAGCCAGGAAAAGGCGGGCCTGGTGGGAGTGGTGGGAGGTGTGGCTGTGGTCTGGAAGGGTATATTCTTATCTGCAGTCCCCTTCTCTTTCTGCTTCCTGGCTGTTGTGGGCTGAGCGCCTTTTCCTTCCCCTTACTCCTCTGCCATCCTGTTTCTACCTTGGAGTCTATTGAACCATAGACTCAGAGCCAGTTGTCCTTTGAGTTGTGTGTGTTGGGCATTGTGTCTCAGTGATGAGAAAGTAGCTAAGACCCCTACTTAGTGATTTGTATCCAAGATGATTCCCACAGCTCTATCTAGGTGATTTGGCAAGCGATAGGCCTGTCATCAGTTACTACTAGAGGTGCATATGCAGCAGCTTTGTGAGGACAAACAGAAGACCAGTTACAGACAGAAGAGTGGTTTTTAAGGGACCTTGGCAGATGTGCCCAGAAAGTAGAAAATATGGAGTCTGTGTCCAGGGCTAGGGCTTAAAGGTGATACCTAGAATAAAAATTAAGACTTTTAAGTCATCTACAACTGAGTTGTGGCTAAAAGCAGTGAATGAACACACCACAGAATGAGAATGGGAAGCCAGAATGATGCTGAGCTTTGGATTCCACCAGTATGTAAATGAAAGAAGGGTTGAAAGTTGATCTTTGTAAGGGAAAATTAAAAAATAGGAAAACTGACCATGGGTTCATGTGAAGCCTATTCATTCCCAAGGCTGCAGAGAGCCCAGGAAGATCAGGATTGGATCCCACTGCTCGTACGGAATCCAGAGTATCTCCCAGTGAGAGAATATCAAGGGAAAATGAGAGTGAATATCCCAGAATGAGAAGTCACTACTTAACGCTTGTTTTAGAAGCACTGTGTTGCTTTTCCTTGTGTTAGATCCAAGATCAGTCTATAAAATAATGGAACTCTTCATAGCGTACCTTATTTTAGAGACCATGGTCCCATATGTAAATTTCCCTTGTATCCCGTCTTTGCATGCCCCTGGGTCCTGTCTTTCCCCCACCCTCTGTCTCTCTGTCTCCGATCTCTCTCTTTCTCTCCCTTCCTCCCCTCCTTCCTTCCTTCCCTCTCACTCTTTCTTCTTTCCACACCTTCTCAAAACAAAAATTTATGTTTTTCTCGGTGTACCTTTTGTACGTTTTGCCCCCTGAAAGAGGAATAAATTTAATTAATTAGTTTTCATAAGGTGCTATAGTTTCAGAGTGACATAAAATACGATTCTGTCCCAATAAGGTTTGAATCACAAGCTCAATTCTCAGAGCCTTGAGCTAAAGCACTCAATTGCAAGGAACTTTAAACACAACAGCATAACCACTGGAAGAAGCTTTTGGGGTACAGTTTGCTTTGCCTCAGCATAAGACAGGGTCTGTCATGGAAAGGCTGTTTAGGAGCTGAGGTGGAAAGGCACTGGAGGATGAGTTCCTAAAGCTGAATTCTTTGACAGCTCTCTCTCTGCAAATTCTTCAAGCTAATGCTTATTCATTTGCTTTCATCTTTGATATGGAAAGGCCCACTCCTTTCCTGGTTTGTACCATTTTCTTGTTGCAAACATATGTGGCTTGGGTTATGGGGAAATGAGCCATTTAGTCTTGCTGATATCCTTCCTAGGGCAATTTTTGGGTGATGCCAGCCCATATGGTGCTCAAAAGTGACCTCATGCCAATCATTGGAGGCCACGGAGAGAGGATACTTTATGTCACCCTCCCTTTCAGTGTCAGGAATGCTTGGGGAGACAGTTTGCCTTTCCCCAGAACCCTTGGTCTTTCCCATTTTACCCAGGTCACCATGTACAGGACCATGAAAGGATTTCTAGGTGTGGCAGAGCAACATCCACAAAATGTAGTGAATTCTTTCTGGTCTGTGAAAAGTCAAGCTTGCAGCTTTCATGAAATCACCTTGAACACTGACAACCAATGAAAGAAATAGTAAAAACCACATAAACCACATTTAGGAAAAATTTTTTTAAAAACCCAGTGCCTTCATGGAAATGTTCTCATCAAAAGAGTTGAAAGTTAAATAAGTTCTTAAACTTAAAGTATAAACACTGTCACCTTTAAGAGCCTAGAATTTCCCTTTGAATTGCAAGGGCATCTGGTGTACATTTTCGAGAGGAAGAGCAGTGTGATTGCCATCTGTCCCCAAGAAACTCTGCTTTGGCAGAAAGATGAGGTGAAAGTGACACCTGCTCAGAGGAAGAGTTGTGAATTAGGCATAACTTGTCACATAGAGTGTTCTATAAAGAAGCAGAGACAGTACACCAAGTAGCAATCTCACAGAAATGCTCGAATGTGCTTGAGTTGCCAAGGGCTGGACTGCAAGGCAGCCAGGATAGATTTCTGCAAATAATAGATTCATGCAGCCTGAGTGGCACACTGGGGCTTCTAACACCACTCAGCTTCTAAGGCTTTCCAGTGCAGGGAAGGATAGAGGCCTGGGTGTGAATAGAAAATAGAAAAAGACAAGACACTTTGCATGGTGCCTTTGTTTTTTGCAAGGTGATAACTGGTTTTATCTCTGCTCTGCATCCACAAAACAATTCCTTTCTAGAGGAAATTTTATCTTCCGCTTTTTACATTGAAACTAAAATTGTAGTGTCTCACTCTTCTCTTTTGATAAGATTCCCCCTCTGGGATTTTAATGCAGCTAAAGAGGGCTAACAGTTTAGGATAGAAGTAGTGATGTAGAAGAAGGTCAACCTGACCTCAATTGAAAGCTTGTCTAGTTCTGAAATGGCTTGAGGATGCACTGTGACATGCTTTTTAGAAATCTGTCAGGGTGAGGTCTCAGAAAAGAGAATGGGTATCTATTGAGACTAAGTACTCAGCAAGGATAGGTCCTACATTTCTTATGGGAGACACATTTCTGTGATTCCTTGCTTGAAATGCCCTTGTAATTCTTGTTTTAACATGCCTTAGATTTTCTGTGCTTTAGGATGGAACTTGTTGCTATGGTCCTACAATTAAACCTGTGATCAGTCGTTGTTGGGATAAAGCTACATTCAAAAAGCCAGCAATTCCTTTAATTTATAGATGTGTAGAGAAAACAAAGCTGATGTTCTGGCTCTTCTTTCCTGTTAATAGAACTGGCTTTGATTTGTTTAGTGGAATTAGAATACACAATGCATATGTGTGAACACACACACATATAGTACCATTGGCTAACTTTTAGGCATTATTAAAATTAAATTGTATAAGCACAGCTAAATAAGTTCTACTAAGAGCAAAGTAATAAGCACTTAAAACTCATAGTTCATTCAATAATTTGCATTTTATTTTTATTATGTTTATTATATTATGGGCTGCAGTTATTTACATCTATTGTATCTGTGTGAGGGAAATGCTATGTAACAGTATGTTACTGCTAATTTATTCTCAGATCTTCACTTGACAATATCAGAAATTTCCTTTGTTAGGAAAGCCAGTCATTAAACATTCACGAGCACATACTGTAAGTGTACACACACACACACACACACACACACACACACACAGAGGCACAACTTCATTTTGCATCTACAGTGTGTATTAGTTTTGCTGTTTTTATAGATGAAAAATATAAGGCCCAGAGAATTTATGGAACTGACCCTAGGGGCTCTCCCACTCTCAGAAATTTTAAAAAGAAGAAACATGAAGAATGGTTAGGAAAGATGGAAATTGTGCTGGCATAGAAGTAAAATGAAGAAGTACGGAGGAAACAAGAGAAGAGAACCATGTGAACATCCAGAGGCCGTTCCCTCCAGGCAGAGGGTACAGCCTGTGCCCAGACCCAGAGCCGGGGTCCAGCCAGCTGCTTCTGAAGGCAGCAGGACTCTACTTGGGGCTGGAGAAAGGAGACAGAGAGGGAGAACTGGAGGAAGTGAGGAGACAGAGCTAGATAATGACCTTTCTGAAGCCACGCAGGTGATTTATCTCTCTAATGCCTCAGTTTTCTTTCTGTGGGATATTTCACCAGATGCTCATAGTGAGAGTGCTTATGAATTCACTGTGTTTTAGTTCAGTTATTGTTAGTGAACCTAACTCATCACCATGCTCCTTCCTTTAGACTTAACTATAATTTTAACAGAATAATTTTTTGGCTATCTTCAACAGCTGCAAATGCACCCAACACAAGCACCTGATAGCCTATGATTTTTGGACGCAGGATCTCACTATGTAGCTGGCTAGGCTCAAACTAGTGATCCTCTTGCCTCAGCCTCTCAAGTGCTGGCATCTGCCCCCTTGCCCAGGTTAGCCTATTTTAAATCTATTTAAAATCCTCAGTGAGAGACTTCCGGGAAGATGGCGACCGGGTAGGCAGCAGAGAGAGAACCTCCCAGAGGATTACCACCCAAACAATGAAATAAAGCAATATGAAGACAGAAATGAGGTCTTCCGGGAAGAAGACGACCAGCCGAGAGAGCGAGTGAGGAGGGAAGAACGGCTTCAGCTCCTGAACCCGACAGAGAGCGTGCTACTGGGACAAACTGCGCCAAACTGGGCAGCGCTCTGAGATCCCGCTCAGAACCCCACCCCCGCAGCCAGCGCTGCGCGAACTGGAGCAACAGCGACTGGCCGGCGGGATTTCTGAGTTGGGGGAAAGCTCCATCCAGGGAAAAACATCTGAACGGCATTCCTATCTGCACGATCACAGGGTGAGTTAAGTGCGCGCTCTAACCGGTTTTTCCTGAATCCCGGGTGGGAAGACCTAATTAGGCGTTCCAACGGGTTTTGTGAGGGGGGAAGGAGCTCCACCCAGGGAGGAACACCTGAGTGGCCTATCTGCAAGAATCCTGGGGTGGTGAGCTGTCTGTTCACCCCGGCCAGCTCTTGGGGTAGGGAGTAGAAGGAGAAATCTCAGCAGACACCTTAAGGGACATTCTCCCAAAGACAAGGAATCATTGGAGCAGCCTCTGCAGCAGACCTTTGCCTGCTGAACTGCCTGTGGAATTTATAGCTCCACATTTTGAATCTGATACCCAAAAATGGGAAAACAGAGGAACAAAACGCAGTCTCAAAACTCAACCCCACCCAGAACAAGTTTTGAATGTGAAGATACAGGGGAACCAGGAAGCCTCATAACTTCAAGTT
>PVLD010010783.1:0-68869 GCA_004027595.1 Dinomys branickii | reverse complement strand
TATGATCCATTTTGACCTGAGTTTGGTGCATGGTGATAGACTGGGGTCTATTTTCAGTTTTCGGCAAGAGGCAAGCCAGTTTTTCCAGCACCATTTATTAAACAGGCCTTCTTTTTTCCAGTGGGTTTGGTTGACCCCTTTGTCAAATATTAGGTAGCTGAGTGGGTTTTTTGTTGTGGTTGCATCTTTCAGTCTGTTCCATTGATCCTCAGGTCTGTTTTTTAGCCAGTACCAGGTTGATTTTATTACAGTAGCTTTGTAGTATAATTTCAGGTCAGGGATTGTGAGTCCACCTGTGAGTCAGGATTCTTGAGATTAAAAAAATAAAAGAAACTCCCAGAAGTGGCAGGTTTTTGACAATGTCCAGAGGGAATGAAGAATGTTGACTTACCTACATCCCTCCCAGGCTGACAGCCTAGAGGAGATCAAGGGAAGCCAGGAAAAATACATCACGATGTCACCAACGACAAGACTGATTCCTCTAAACAGAAAATTCTGAGAAATCAGACAAGAAAGGACGGATGTTCTTTACTTACCGGAAAGTAACTGCTTACCTGATTGATACTCATTCTGCATTTTTTCTAATTCACTCCAGATCTGCTTTTCCATTTGGTTCATTTTTTTGGACAATTTATTTTCTATATGCTTTAGCCTGTTTGGATCTGTTTTCTGTTTCTGCGAATTGATGAAATTCTCTAATTTGGTTGAAAGTTGCAGCATTTTTCCTTCTGTTTTCTCTGTTGACTTATCCTGGGAAAGAAATCATGGGATAAACTCTGTAAAGAGGAAGAATGATGTGTGTTCATATTTCAGCTTGGAGAAAATGTTCTTAGCGTTTTATTATTCCATGCAAAGTGTGAAAATTCAAAGCAAGATCCCTTGTACTCGAAAATTGTGCTCACAAGTAGAAGAAGTCATTCCTCTGACTCTGCTTGTTTGTAGTTTGTAAAATTCTACATGTTATGGCGGGAGAAAACTGTGATCTTGCTGAGGTGCTCAGAGGGCTTGCAACTGTAGCCTCGTGTTTACGGAAGTGTAGCAAAGGAAGATGTCTCAGCCCCTTTCCCTGGGTTCCATAGACATGCTCCTATGTGTTAGAAGTTCTTATTTCTTAGAGCTTCCTAGGCCCACGTGGACACACTCAGCTAAGAATATCAATGGATAAAGCAACAACAACTGTTGAGACCATATCACCTTGTCTATAGATTAGTTGTGATTGTACTATTTTCTATGATAATGGGTGTCTGTTTGTCAATAGGTTTTTGTACTTTTATGTTTCTAAAATAAAAGGAAAAAAAAACTGTCCAAAAAGCATAGAAAAGGAAGAGATTAAAAAAAAAAAAAAAGAATAGTGACTCTGCGCACCTGCTATTTATTGCAGTGCCCTGGACGAGATTCCCCTCCAGAAATTCTGACGTAGCTGGTGTGTGATGGAGCTCAGGATTTGTACAGTTTGAAAGCTCTCCGGGTGATTCTGCTGGGCAGCGGGGTGGGGGTGCAGAGGCAGCCTTAGGCTACTTCTGCTTTCTTTCCCCACAGGGAATGACTGGCACAGCTCCTTGGCTTCTCCTCTCTGGCCCTTCCTGCCTCAAGAATGGTGGATCCCGCTCTCCTGTCCGACCCCCAAAGTTACCTAGAGTTGCCTGAAGCTGGTAGAGGCATCTCCCTAACTTGCAGGTGAAGAACTAGCCAGCCTGCTTGACAGCTGCACATCTGACTGCACAGAAATCCTTGTCTGTTAGTAAAACTCTCATGTTTCTTCCCAACTCTTGGTTCCTACTCCATTCAGTTATTTGCAAACTCAGGTCGGGGCTGGAGACATAAACAAGCTACCTAAAGCTCCCCTACCAAAGTTCTCAAGACACATTTGAGTCTCCAGTGTTACTGGTGGCCACTGACCTCAGTGATGGTGCTGTGGTGCCCTCCCCAGTGGGCACGAGAGAAGGGAATGTGGAATAAATGTATTTCTCAACACCATAGCAGCCTCGCCCCAAAGCTTGGGGCTGTCTTTACATGGTCTGATCTGGAAAACTTGTGTTCTACAAGCAGACCTCCAGGGAGGTTAAGTTACTTGTTTGGATAGAAGTTTCCAAGCTTTTCTCATGGGTAAGCGTCACCCAGGGAGCTTGTCTAGAAGCACATAATCCCACTGGAAGTCTTCAGAAAGCTGGCTCTCTAGGTTTGGGTAAGAATCTATATTGTTAACAAAACCTCGTCAGGCTGTTTTGGTAAAAGGAGAGACTTGCAGGTTTGCAGAGCTGGGGAGCAGCAAACCGGAACAGAAGACAGTTTGCTGGATTCCTCTTGCAGTGCTAAAAATTTAAGTTATGATGTACTAAAGATTACTCGAAGTGTTGAAGGGAGACCCGCCCCAGACCGTTACTCGTGGCTAACACCCGGACAAAGACCACGCACCTGAACTTTGTGAAACATCAGAGCTCCTTACCAGTTTCTCCTGCAGGACCTTCAGACAATCATTTATGTGGGCCAGGAGGTCTTGTCTATGTTTGATAAACTGGTTTTCGACCCATTTTTTATTGTTCGCAGTTTCTTCATAAAAATTACTGGAAAGAGTGTTAGATCTAAGGAGAGATGTTTTGATCTGCTTTAATAAGTGGATTTAAGCATAAAATAAAAATTTAGTGTTAAAGTCCACAGGAAGGTGAGGCTGGATATTCCTAGCCAAGTGCTTATGGGGTGAGGTTGGGGAGAAAGGGAATGACCCACGGGTTCTGTCTGAGGCTTGAGTTCAGGCCAGCTGCTAGCCACACCTCTCTGTGCACCCTAAATACCTACACATACAGTCACAGATGCACTTCTGACTTGCCGCTAGTGTCACCACACAGCAATACACGTGCCACCCATGTAGAATTCCTCTCTGGTTGCAGGGCTCCATGTGTGTGGAGGAGAAACCAAGACCAGTCACGTGGAGTGGGGCATATCACTCTAGGGCAGGGGTTACCAGACTGCTCTCTGTGAAAGGCCAGCTTGTAAACGCATTAAGCTCTGTGGGCCTCCTCCTCTTTGCGGGAACCTTTCACCATTGCATTGCAGCGGAGAGCAGCTGCAGACAGACACACACAGAGAAATGTGGCTTCATGCTCATCACTGTGTATGCACAGAACTTTACATTTCAGAGAACATTTACATATCAGGCAATCTAACTCTTTGCAAAAAAGATTATTGGAAAGTGTAGAAACCACTCACAGCCAGAGCAGACTTGGCGTTGGGTGGTAGCGTGCAGACCCCTCCCTGCATGTGCCAGTATGAGGCTGGGAGAGGGACTGGGGCACAGAGGACCTGAACTGTCCAGGAAGAAGAGTCAGAGGTGGTGGCGGGGCACTGAGCACCCCAGGGGGACCTTGGGAATGCCCTGTCCGAGGGGACTTCAGGTTGTGGCTGTCTCAGGTGAAATCTTCAGTTAAGTCCCCGTTCACCACCAATGAATCTCCAAGAGTGAATGCTTTGGGTAGCGATGGGGGTGAATGTGCTTAGAAAGATGCTAAATTACTCATACGGAGCACAACAGAGAATGGAGATGCAGGAGAGGGCTGCTGGCATCTAGGGTATGCACCGTTAAGGAACAGAGAAGAGGAGGGATGCTATGGAGATTGAAGGCCTTGGAAACATACCAGCCATCTAAAAAGGCCGTGTGCAGTGGTGGGGCGGAAAGGGAAATCTGTATCTGAAGCAACCGAGAGACACAAGGATGGGGACTCATGATTCAGATTGCAGAGTAATGCTTATTTGTTATGGAAAATATTCACACTGCATTACAATGTGTGGCATGTACAATTAAAGTAATGATTGCTCTGATGTTTTCAGGCAAAAATATACACAGAGAATTTAGTCAGTGCTATTTATCACTGCGAGTAGCTGAAGACAGAGTGGACATGTATTGTATGTACCTGCCTCTCCTGAAAAAGTGTTTAGTCTAACTGAAAGCAATCTCCCCTCTTCCTGAAGACATCTGGTAATGCACAGAGATAGTTTGGGTTGTTTGCAGACATGCTTCCAGCTTCTATGAGAAGACACCAGGGATGCTTCTAGACATCCCACAATGCAAGGAACAGTTCCACAAGGAAGAATTATCCAGCTACAGCCTGATGTGATGTCCTACAACTATTACCCCATCACTTGGGAGGCTGAGGCAGGAAGAGCACATGGCTGAGCCCAACCTGGGTAAATTAGTACCACTCTGTCTCAAAATAAAAAAGGTAGGGGATGGAATTCAGTGAGATGGCCCTGAGTTCAATCTCCAATACCGTTTTATTTATGAGACAGAGTCTTGCTATGTAGTTTAGGCGGGCCTCGAACTTGAGGTGATCCTCCTGCTTCAACTGCTCAAGTGCTGGCCTTGCAGGTGTGCGCCACTACGCTGGCTCTAATATAATTTTCAGTGTCTGTGCTGCTGAAGCAAGCACTCCAATACCTCTTTAAAAAACCAGCCCAAGGATCAATAATGCTGAAGTTGAGAAACCCTGATTTAGATGATGAAAGCAGAGAGGAGGAAAAGTCATTTTGTTTTCCAACAGATATATATTGGAAGATCAGCTAAATTCTGATCCTCATTCCCTCTGAATCCTCACATTATGTTGGACAGAGGGATATTTACATAGAAAGCATATTTGCATAGAAAGCATATTTTGATTGAGACAGGTGCCTCAACACTGAAGAAGATGAAGTTGGTTCCTGTTTCCATTCTTGCTCTAGTCCTGATTCCCGTTCACCTGGCAACTGGTTAAGAGCTGCTGCATTTCCCAGGCCCTCCAGCAGGTAGCGGTCAACTTCCCTGGAGCCCGTGCTTCTTCTATCCGGAAGGCCCTTCTGCAGAGTAGCCATTGACTCCTGCCTCGTTTTATTCATATTTATGCTCAAACACCACCCAGCACGGAGATCTCTCTTTGGCAACACTTCCTCCTCACGTGACTCCTTTTATTCCCTCATTTTATTTTTCTTCAAAGCGTTCACCACCCTCTATATTGACCTATACTGAATTGTGCGCTATCTCCTCCACTACAACTTAAGCTCTATGAAAGTAGGGTTTTTCTTTGTTCATTGCTGCAATTTAGTAAGTGCCCCACTAATAAGTATTAACTGAGTGGGTCATCCTTTCTCTCCAAGTGTCTTTGATTAGGGCCATTTAACATATAACATGAACTTGTCAAGCCATTTAGAAACATACTCGGCTTTGATTTTCATCTTTGTTCTCCCACATCTAGTGGAAGTTTTAATTAATGTTCATGGTTAAAGGGGACAGTAAGACCCCAGACAATCAAGAGATAGTCTTACAGTTGAGAATCCTGCCTTCGGCACTCCCTTTTACTGCATAATAAATGTTGACTATTTACTCTCTTCTTCTTAAACAGTAGCAAGGTCCCTCTGAAAAACCAAGGAACCACTAAATGAACCTAAGGAACATCTCTGGAAACACAAATCAGTAATTGAAATCCTGAAATTAAAATAAAGCCATAAAAATGAATTACTATTTATGAGCCTTTTATTACAAGGTTTGCCTGAAATTGGAGGGCCACTTTCCTGTAAACAATAAATCTGTTGGTAATTTATTAAAATATGAAAGAATTTTTAAAAATTCTCCTAGAAAGATAAAAAGGGCAAAATAAAGATTTACATAAGTGTTTTCTTTGCTTAGGTTTTCTCCTAGCAACACGGATATGATTTGCCCTAAGTCTATTAACTGTAGAACTTGCAGTTAAAACAGGATGAATTTGTCTCAAAAGATATAACGTAGTTGTCAGACCTCAATTACACCGAGTGGAGGAGTCTTTCTATTAAATAGAGAGTAGACAGAGAGAGAGATAAACACATGGCTTTTTCTTTCAGTTTTCTCAAAACATAAAATCAGACTTTAAATTATGGCCAGTGACCCCATAGGATAGGCTGCTGAGAATTTTTTTTTCTTTTTTTAAATTTATATTGACAGTCAGACTCAAACACACACCAAGTGCAATTTTAAGGAAGGGAGTTGTAAAGAGGAAAAGAAAAGTCAATTGGAAGCTACAGACACAGCAGATCCTGGACAGGGAAAGGGGTCTGGACTCATGCTGAAGGCAGAGTGGACACCATGGCTGTGGGACACACAGTGAGGACCTAGTCCCACTCTAGGGCTGCTCACCAGGTCACCTATGTCCCTAAACTGGGGTCCTGCATTCATCAGTCTATTGAATGAAATTTTAAGATGACAATTTTGAATTCTTGGACATTGTTACTGCTAACAGGATCTTAAGAGTTTAGACAGTGGTTTGACAAGCAATGTACAAAACTAATTAGTGGCCTCTAATGAACTGAGGAACACAGACAATATTTTCATTTTTTTACATTTGAAAAAGTGCTTATGATAGATCATTCACTATCTTTGGTGATGGAGTCTAACATATTAATTCATACCAGTAGCAAGAACTTAATTACAAGAAATATTGTTTTTCTACCAAGTTTACAACTATAGGTACAGCCCTCTGAAGCTGATTTCTTATTAATGTTCTGTGATTTCTAATTAGTGAAACTAGTTACAAAGCAGTTATAACTCCACTGCCATAGGGAGACATTTCTTGTTCATTCCAAGTTGTACATGAATTTAAATCCCAATATTATCATCATCTATTTCCTGGTCACCCAAGCAAGTATAATCTTTCCCTTCAAATTTCTATAGTGCAATTTATTGATGAATAGATTGGATCCTATAATGGAGGCATTATGGGCCAATAAAAACAAGGTTTGGGGTCAGATACTTTCTAGCAGTGTGAATTGGGCAGATTCCTTAATATCAGTGATTATAAACGTCCTCATCTTAAAAATGGGGATAACATGCTCGGGGCGATGTGCAGCAAACAAATCGAGGATGGAGTTACTGCTCTGCATTCCTAAGTGACAATTACGATATTATTTCTGCCTGCTGGCTTATCGCAGTTAACACTGTCTTATTTTGACTTTGCTTGTGTTTTGCTTTTCACTTATTTATATTTTCTTTTCAACTGTGTGTGCCTGCAGTTGTGTCTTGGAACATTCCAAAACAAAACTTACATCTTAGGTGCTCAGAAAGTCACTATTCACTATATCAGCTTCTATTTCAGGATACAATGAGACAAATATGAATGAGACAAAGTCCTGTCTTAGGTACTCTTTGACTTCCCACTGTGGTAACATTTTCAAAGTTGGGTGATAAAATTTGAGTCTGTGCATTTATTTGCTTCAGAGACTAATACGTTTTCTTTTCTTAAAAGATGAATTTCTGTTAAGAACTATCTAGGGAGTGACTGGCAGATGCTAATTCTGCCAAACTCTTATGAAGAGATGACTGTATTTCATGATAGCCGGGACTTTTGTTATATAAGCACTAGTCTGTTGGCTGAGACCGTTACATTTAAGACACTTCTGGAAGGAGGCGGCTTCACAGAGGGTTCCGGTGCACGTCTCCTTTGTCTGCTCTTGTGAGCGAGGTCAGTGCTCTAGGAATTCACTAGAAAACCAAGACAGTATGGTCTAGGGCACCTGAGAGCCATATACAATATAAGCTTAGTTGATGGCTAAACTTGAATTTGTTGAAGTTTCTAAATGGAAACATCACTTATTTAAGCTTAACCTTTAATGTCACTAAAGAGCTTTTGTTGAAGTTACTTCCTTCCTTCAGAGACAGTTTTACTTTTAGAAAAATAAGAGCAAATCCACTTTACTTTTTATGTTTATACATACCTCAAAATTTTTATATTAGTAGGAACTTATGTGTATTTTTAGTGTTTGTGCTGCCAAAGCGAGCACACTTTATACATTGTTAACATTGTGGAATTACTTGTTCAAAGACAACCTTGCTAGAAGCTACAGTCTAACATACCAGGTTAAAATGGAAATGTTCTATTTTACAGAGCTTTTCCTTTGGTGCACAATAATGTTCATAATCCATATCTCAGTCAAAGGTTTAATATCTGTACTGTAAAGGATCCTACAAACTGGTAAAACATGACTTTTAAAATCCCAGTATGAAGTTTGACAAGTGACAAGAACAGGTGACTCCTGGACAAGGAAAGTCAAATAGTGAAGAGAAGGCAAATTAAAACACAAGCTATTTTTCTTCCTTTAGTTGACAAATATTAAAAAGAGCATACTGGTGTCTGTAAGAATGTATAGAAAGTCGTCTGCATACACAGTTATAACATTTTAAGAAAGAAGTTTATTAAAAACCCAACAAATACATTTACCCTTTGATCTAGAATTGTGCCCATAGAAATACGAGTCCTGGAATCTAAGGATATATACAATAAGTTTGGGTTGTGGGGATCATAAGCTGAAAAGAAGCTATTCAACAATAAGATAAATGGAATCACAGCCCATGTGTCCATAACAATATTATGCAGCTGTGAAAAATAATGTTAGGCTAATACGAGTTTGAAAAATATGCAGGATAAAATGGATAAAAAGCAAATTGTTGAGTAATATATATGATTTATCTTTAAAAACTGTTTATTCTATATGTCCTTATCCTTATATATTCCTATTAACAAGAAGAAAGCATGGAAAGGTTCATTTGTGCTGTTGGCATGGGTTACATTAAGAAGCTGAAAGGGTGACCTTTTTATGCATTCTTGTTTTACTTTGTTACAGTAAGTCATGTCACCTCTTTAAAAAATTGGAGAAAATTTAAGTAGGGAAGAGTCAATTTTGTGACTAAATTATTATGCCCATAATTATTTGCCTGAAGAAAATACAAGATATGGATTCACTGTTATCTACTGTAGTACTACTGAAATTTTAGGAATTCACACTTACAGTGAGAAAAGATGTAGGTAACGCTATTACAAGAATGCCTGATTTGTATCTAACTGTGTTGATGACTCATTCATCTGTCAGCCAGTTTTCCACTAAACACTGAAAAAATGAGTATCGCTAAGGTGGTCAGCCTTAGACCTGAAACTATTTTATGTTGCTGTTTTCTCTTTTAATGTCGTCTTTGTAATTTAGTCTCTCACTTTGGATTGTAAATCCCATCCCTTCCCAATGAAATGAATTCTTAACTGTACTTATAGGAACAGTTTACTCTTTTACTTTCCCTTTGGTTATGTTTCTTTGTCTTAATTCCAAACTAAAAAGATTTGATAAAGCACTACACAAGCATTCTCATTGTCCTAGAATTTAAGAATCTAGGGAAAAAAATGCTTTCTCAGAGTATGAGGAAGGTAGATCTTTTCTGTTTTACCAAGACATCCACTTCTCCAAGGTTTAGGGATCACTTGTGGTTTTCACCAGTTTTTAGGATACACACATTTTCTATTTTATTATGTCCAAAGTAGGTGTTAAAGTATGTGTTAGATGTATGCAAATACATGGTACATTTTATATCGTGTCTTAGATTTAGTAAAATAGGGGAAATGAAGAAGTTGAATATTATCAGAACCCTGGAGCTAACCAAGGCATTGCACCCAAATGGTGGGGAACATAGAGGAAAAAAGGGAAGGTCTAGGACAGTAAGGTCACATTTTCCAAGTGACTAGAATTTTCTCTGTCTGTACCGCAATCACAGGGCTTGCTGGCCATTTAAACAGGAGAGATTTGAGAAAAGGGAAGGGGCAATAATTTGAATGCTGGGGAGATTTATCTCCTTTACTCCACTAAGTAAAGGAAAATTCAGTATAAGATGGGATAGGGACCAGTTTCTAAAATGACATAATGTAAAGGAATGAGTAGAGAATTTTTCTAGAATTCTTAAAGGAAAAGCTTGTAAATCAAAATTGCTTTCTGGTTTATAACTGAGTAACAGATGCAAAGATAACATTATGTAATACAGTATCCATTGTCAATTCCCTACTATCTTCTCTATAATTGTGTATTTCCTTATTGTTTTTGTATTATTTGGGTTTATATTCTTTTATCTTTAAAATAAAAATTAAAAACAAAAAAACCATGGAAAACAAAATTGCTTTAAAACATATTCGATAATCTTGAGGAATCAGTTTAGATTCCCTGGTGCTTTTCATTGAGGCTTTTGAATGCAAAATTGGTAGTAAATTTACTGTACAGGCCTAGCATGTGTATGCCAATTTACTTGAGATGTTATACTAACAAAGCGAGGGGCAAAATTAATATTTATATTTATTCTTCTATGAATATTGGATAAGTTACTTTAATATAGAATATTCCCTGCTTCTGTTTGCTACTTTACTGCTCAAATTCCTGTGGTGGGTTTTTAATTAATGCTAGTGCTTTCCTTAGGCAAAAGTCTTTGGGATACACTTAACAGAATTAAAAATTTTATGTTCACTTACTTGAATTCCAAAAGATTCATTTCATGGCGATAATCTCCCTGGACCACCTTTAAATTTGACATTTGCTCAGAGGTGGAAGCCTCTATCTTTCCGAGGAGCTGTGTCACCTGATCAAAGTATAAAAGGAGCTTTTCTGTGTATGAGCAAAACCACCAGCAGTTACATCAGTTACATGTTATTCCTAAAGGAGCCAGGAACGGACTTGGAAGTATGTTTGCTTTTGAAAATGATTTCTTCAAATGAATGTGATTCATAGATAGAGTCACTATTTTGAAGGAAAAAGTAGTAGGGAGGGTTCCATGCCTCTCTCTGCAATATTCTTTTAGATAATAGGCTACCTAGTGATGTAATAAAAAAGACTAATGCCATTAGTTTCCTTATTAATGTAATTTGATTATTTCTTTGCTTTCTGCCGCACCAGTTACAAAACAAGCCACTTTATCATTTCACCCGTATGTTCTTAGTGAACATTAGGGCATTAATGGTAAACACTCAACAGATACTTAAGGATTAAATGTTTAAATGCATAATCAGGCTGTGGCTGGCATTAAGATCTGGCCTTAGACATTTCCAGATAGTGTTCTGACATGACCACAGACAAGTCCCAAGGACACAGGGCATATGAAGACAGGGAAAGTCAAGGTTCAGTTGTGGAACTGTAAGTGTGAGTGCCTTTTGCGTTGCCAGCCACACTGAAGAAATTCTATTAGGCACAGGAACTGGATTAAAATATAGATGCAGAACTGCAGTACATAATTGTGCCTAACTAACCACTGTGGAGGAGAATAAAACAACATGACTGGCTTTGGCCAAACAAAACGGCTCTGAACCAGATGATCACATGTAGGAAAGTGGGCACCGAATGCAATCAGAGTTCCCTTAATAAGGAGACAGTGAATAATAGAAAGGTTTGAATAGACACTGAGAAGCAATTGATGGCGCCTGAATGGTGGGCTGCAGGAGGTGCACTCAGAACGCGGTAAAGGCGGAAGTGTTGGACAAAATAATACGCATTCAGCCTCTGCCTCCATGCCTGGCAGTGGCAAAGGAGAAGAAAGCAGGCAGAGCCGTATTAAAATGCAGCTGAACTGAATGGAGTTAGATAAAATGCTCTTCATGGCCAGATGTATTAAAACATAGAACAAAGATGACAGTTTGGATAGATGAGCAGCAAAACCCACAGTGAAAAATAAAGAACTTGGAGCCTTATTTCCTCTAAAGAGCAGCTTTTGGGGATAAACACAGAAGGTGTTTCGCTAATTTTAAATGACTTTTCTTTATTCCTCAGTGGTCAAAGAAGTAAAATACAAATAAAAACGTAGGAAGATGTGAAAATATACATTTTATTTAATGGGTTTATGTACCAAGCCATGTAACTTACAAGCATCCAGCAGTCATTCTTTTCCAGCACCCACAAATATCTGCAACAACTAAGTACACATGACTGTAAAATAGTCCCAAACAATCATGCAATGCAGGAAGAGCACAGGCTATAACTCTTACTGTATGAAAGTAGAAAATGATAAGTGAAATACATATAAAGAAAGAAAAAATTCAGCCACTTGAGACAAAAGAAAGCACTGTATCATTTCTAGTGTTTCACATGAAAGCGTGCCTCCAGTGTCTACTGCACGGGGTCTACTGAACTGGTCAAGGGCTCAAAGTCCATCCCTGTGAGCTCACAGTGTCCTCCCATGGCATCTCCAACCAGGGCCTCATATCTCAAGTTCACTTAAGGAGCTTGATAAAGGCTCTCTGGCCTATCAGCTCAAGACTTTCTTCCCCGTCATCCTCACAGAAACGTGGCCCATGTCACAGTCCGGAGGGTCTCTGTCTCATCTACCTCCCTCCTTATGTCCCCTCATAGATTTTTGCCATAGTAAATCTCTCATTCACCTGCTTTCTAAGACATTTGTTTCTGAAGAATCTAATCTGAGTATTAAAGCGCAAATTTTTGCTGCAATTACAATTTACTTAGAAGATGAAACTGAGAATATCGCCTATCAAAAGGAACAGCCAAATTTATCATCAGGTAGGTACTTATGACTAGGTCAGCGTCACTGGGTGCAGAGAGTGGGTCAGAAAGCACAGGCAATCAGCAGGGGTCACGAAGAGATGGCCTTTAAAGTCCAGGCCAAAGGACTTTCATGTTTTTTGTAAAAGGGTTTTTAAACAGGGACAGAACATGATACCCGTATTAATGTTGGGTCTTTACTAATAATAGCTCCCATGGGAAATTCCCTTTCTTATAATGCCTGGTTCTGTAGGGATTTGAGGGGCAGTCACAGGGTAGGGAAGCCACCATGGGAGCGCTGGGGTCAAGGAGGCTGTGCTTACAAAGGCAGCGGGGCTGGAATCAGAGAGCGTTGATTAAATACTGTGGACTGAGCTGACTGTACCGATGGTGTATATGACTGGGCTGTCTTACTAAAGCCCTTTTGAATGAAGGTGTTCTTTGAAAAAATGACCACCTGATTGGACTTCTGAATAAGCTAGAATGATCTCATTTCTGGCAGTGACATGTAAAAGACCCGTGTATTTCCAGTTACCTTCGTATCCATGTTTTTGGAAACAGTTTCTAGGGCAGACACAAGCCCTTGAATTGCTTTCTCGATTTGCTGGTGCTTGTGCCTGATGATATGGATGTCTCCAGAAAGCTTCATGATGCTGGAATCACACCTAGTACCAAGAGGGAAATGTGTGTGAGACCCATAGGCTTATAGTATTTTTAATCCTATAGTAAGGTCTGTACATTCATTTGATGGCAAAACTTCTTCAGTCCTGTGAATAATGTGTTTGTAGATGTAGAAGCGTATACAGGGATCTTTTGCTTCTTTTTTTTTTTTCTATTAATGATGAGAAAAACCAGGTTGGATACATTGGTCCAAACCAGAGCACCAAGTTGGTACACATGAGGACACTGGGGCGCACTGGGGGGAATTTTACATTTTGGGAATTATATGAACTCAGTTATAAGAACATTAGTGGATTGTGATGACTTGAGAATATCCTACTGCTGTGGTGAGGCAAAACTGATAGTTTTTTCTTTTCTATATTACACTCTGAATCCATTTTCCTTCCTTTGCCTCCAGGCTGCCAATTCTCCTTTAGCTAGAAAAGTTGTCCCACCCTAACAAAATCTTCCAATCCCTAATAAAACCCTTTTTCACCCTCCTAGCCCCAAACTCCTGTTCCTCAAGCAGTCTCAGTCAGTTATTGCTTTACCTTAGACAGAAACAATTTACACTCACGTATGAATGAAACTTTGGTTCCAAAGTGGCATTTGACATTTTATGGAAGGAACTCTGTTGAGAAGGAGCTGAACTGAAGAGTAATCAGCTTCCCATCATATCAGGGAGGAAAAATACACAAACTGACCCCTCTACCATTACCCAAGACCTCTCTAGGGAGCCAGAGGTGATGGAATTAATGATCAGTTACAGTAAACGCTCACGTGTGCATGAAAGATAGCACTGCAGGATGTGTCTTCATATATTGGAATTAGCAGGGATCCTTTAGTAATTGTCATTTTGTAAAGTAACTGCTTTGACTGTCATCAAATAATATTTATGGGGAACCACATTTTCATGTTGTCATGCTAAATGCTGTAAGTATTGTTTGTTTTATGACTATCAGTATTCGTTAGTATCCAGAATTGATTGTTTTTCCTTTAGGATTTTTGGTGCCAAAAGTTGAACCACAGGTGAGCATAGTTGGTAACTTTGCCTGAGATGCCCCTGAAGAGTTACTGGTAGCGAGTGAGGGAGTTGGGGAGAAAAAATTAGGAGTCACCCGGATTAAGAATGAGTACAAGATGCCATGCACACAAGTCAAGGTTGAAAGTCATTCTAAACACGTGTGTAGACACTGCCATTGTCGGAACAACACCCCTGTTGACTAGTTGGAATGTCCTAATGTCCATTTTAAGACTCCCAAAGGCCACAGGAGTGGCTATTGCTCCCACCATGTCCTGCCACCTCCTTCCTTCCATTCCAGTTTTGCTCCCCAGCCCCGAACCAACTGGTCTATGCAGTGAAGGCACCGGTTGAGAATATGGCCTCTAGGGTCATGTACACCAGGCTTTGAGCCTTCTTCGGCTGCAGTAGAGGTTTCTGGTCTGGGACAAGTTCCTTAACATCTTTGAGTTTCACTTTTCTTGACCTGAACCGAAAGGGGTGAAGATACTGAGGTCACTGCACAGCTGCACGGGTTGTCCACCACACCCTCCAGGGGGCGCCAAAGCGCGGGCCGCTGTGTGGCTAGGGTTCCGGTAGTGCCGCGTGCTCAACCCTCAACACCGTGGTGGCTTCCCGACCTCTGTGACTTCATGAAAGCATTTCAGGATGGAAGGAGGCAACGCATGCAAAGCCTTGAGCCAGTCGCTGGCACGGAGGGAGGAGTCACAGAAGATGAGCCACTGCTGCTTGTTTACCTGTCCTGAGCGTTACCACGCGTTCACTCTCATCTCTGCCAGCCGCGCGCTCACCCAAGCCCAACCCCGTGCATGCTGAAGTCAAGGACGATTAGCAGGGTTTCAGAGCTGACTCTGTATTCCAAAAGGAAGCTCTCTGCCTTCGCCTTTAGGATGATTTTGTTTCTGTTAAAGTAGTATGTGTCCATTGTAAAAAAAAGTCTTACACGAATTACAAGGAATAGGAAAAAAGGAGAGGAGAGTTAACACCATCCCAAATCCCATCTCTCAGAAAAAATATCGTTACTATGTGGTTATCATTCCGATGAAGATGATACATACACCTCATTCACATACATGTGTGTGCATTTATTTATGTACAACCCTCCCTTGGTATCCGTGGGGAAACGGATAGGGAATGGTTTTAGGACAATCTGCAACCCTTCTCCCCCTACCGATACCTAAATCCTCAGGCACTTCAGCGCCTTATGTAAAACGGGATAGCGGTAGTAGTATCCCATGCAATCCTCTCACATACTTTAAATCCTTGCCAAATTACTTGAAAACCTGATAGAATGTTAGAGTCATGTAAATAGTTACACGGTTTAGGAACTATTTTAGGAACAAGGAAAACAGTCTCCATCCTAGGTTGCTTGAATCTATGGATACACAAGCCAAATAGGTGGAGGGCTGACTATGCCTATTCACTGCAAGAGGTCTGTTTCTAAGAAATGAAGTTATAAAACACTATCATAGATTGGAATTGTTATATTTTTACAACTACTAACTGAGCTTTAGACAGCAACATCTGTTGACCATGTGCCAAAAAGGAGAAAATAAATACATTTAAGTACTTGTTCTTGCAATAGTTTTGGTTACTATTTTGCTGTTTTTTTAATGTCAAAATGTAGAGACATTTATATTGTGTTCTATAACAATTCCTATAGTTACTGAGTCTTCATTGTCTATCTATAGCTTATGTTCCTTAGCGGTCCTTTAAACTATGACTCCCCGCCCCAAGATCCTTAATTTTGGCTTATTCCTTGGTTGGACAGAGTTTTCCATCCAGATTTTGAAAGAAGAGGTCCGATGCCAGGAATCTTAAGAATACCTGTCTGGCCTCTTCTACTTCAAAAATATCTTGGTGAAGATCATTGTTACGGTGTATATCTAGATGTTCCCTCAGCCTAATGAGCTTTGTAGGCAGGACTGTGTGTGTGTGTGTGTAAAATGTGTATCAGGATTTGAACTCAGCACCTTGCACTTCCCAGGCAGACACTTATGCCGCTGAACTATGTCTCCAACCTGAGGTGGTTTCTGAAAAGTAATTGCATCATGGGGCGGCTGTAGCTAAATGTGCTGCTGGGAGGCGGGGCCTGGCAGGATGAGAGGCCACAAGGGGCGTGGCCTGAAAGGATCTCTCATCCTCTCCATTCCTTGCTTTTTCTGTACTTTGCGGCTGCCCCGACCCAAGCAGCTTTCCTCTGCCCAGCCCTTCCACCCTTCCGCTGACTATGCAAAGCCTGAAAAGTCCCAAACGGGAGCCAAAAAGGTTAGAGACTCTTCTGTATGGAAGCTTTCCGCATCACATTCATCTCCTTAAGCCTGGGGTTAGGGTACTGCTCCTGACTGTCCCCTTGGGAAACGGGTTGGGTATCTCACAGCGCACATTAGGCCATAGCATCTCTGTCGAGACACCCTGGCTTCCACCTTCCTCGGCCTGTTGTGCTCCAGCCGGTTTCTCACAGCTGTCTTGGCAACGAGGGAGGGTCTCGAGAAAGGAAATGATAAAGGAACCAGTTGGATCCGCAGCTGCTCCCCGCAGCTGTTCTGTGTTGTTGACGGGACTCTGAAGCCCTGTTCCCTAGGTCTCCCATGGCCCCCTCAAGCTTCTAAAAATAGCGCTTTATTGTGATTATTTTGTCTAAGCCTTTGGGATTACAATTCTCGATCTGGAGGAAGCCATGATGTTTAAGGTCTGAGAAAGACTGTATCTGTCTGAAGGTCACAGTGTTTGGGAAGTGTGCACTGCTCTTGGTTAGCAGTTGTGGTAAATGTGTTTCATGTTAAAGACCGAGTTTTCACTTTCCTGCTTTTCTTTTTCACGGGCATGGGGCTGTCTCAAGTGATAGAAGTGGAGTAAAACGCCTTCACCCTGCCCTCTAGCCAGAAGCACCCCCTCTTAACTTTTCAAAAGTTGCTAATTCCCATAGTAGCATTAGATTTCTTCAAAGGACATGATTTTTACTTTCAATCATACATCGACACAAGTTATCTTTTTTTAAAATGCAGGTTTACCTTGGTCCCAAAGAGTCAAACGTGGCCTGCTGCTGGGCCTCCCCTGCTGCTGCTACAAACTGTTATAACCGCTCGTACAGGCCCTGTGTTGCCTGTCTGCTGCTCTGGACCTCACGGCCTTCGAGTGCTGGCCTGCCACTTCTCGGCTGGGTTGCTGTGAGCGCCTGCCTCCACCTCTGTGTCCTCTCCTCTAATCCTTGTCTGTTTCACTCATCAGAATTGACATGTGCGGGCGGCATCCCTAGGCGTTCCCGCCTTTCCCTCTTCTGCAGTTGAGACCAATCTATTCAATAGGGGAGGGGTGCAAGGTAGGCTGGGCAGTGTGGAGCGCTTGAGCTTGTTGGAAGTGTTTGCTTTTGAACTACCACTGCACTAGGGTAGAAAATAAGGTGCAAAATTCAAAGAGCATAGTAGTCATTAAATACTGAGCCTGATCTATGAATACGAAAGTATTTGCTAGGAATTATGTTAAAATAATCAACCTAATTTCACCTATGCCGAAATTCTAATTGGAATTAAAGTCACTGGATGCGGAAAGCCAGTAATCAATATGCCTTCGCTTGCCTGTTAGTCATTTAGTCCTTGTTTTCTGGCAAAAACACAGAAAAGAAACAGGAGAGGAAGGGTGAATTTACCTCTCATGGCTTTTAGCCAGATTCTGTCTCAGATTACCAAGTAGATTTCAGAAATTTTCCATAAAAGAGGAGAGACACTGCAAGGAAAAATAAGACCTTGTCCCAGAATCACTGCTTACGACTAAAGATGAAGGTTACATAAAAAAAAACTGCAGCAAGCCTCATGCAGTGGCCCACAGCAGCAGTGACAGTGAGGCTGTGGATGAGGCCGAGGCAGGAGGACTGCTGGAACCTAGGAAGTCCCAGGCCAACTTGGGCCACATAGCAAGACTCTTGTTCCCATAAAATAAAAAAAAAGTAAAAGTAAAAAAGATATGATCTGGGGGAATAATTCGATAGTAAAGCAAGTGTTTGCTATGTCTAAGGCTCTGGGTTCTATCCCCAGCACCCCTCCCCTGCCACACATGAAAAAAACCAGGGCAGAGAAAAAGGGTTGTATGTCTCAGTGTAAATCCACAAAGTTCTTGCTTACTTTAAATTCATTGGTTCTTTTGTCTTGCATGCAAAACAGGAATTACAAGAAGAAAATAAGAGAGTGTCATTAGCATACCACCAAATTGAGCCAAGTCATATTTCGTTCAAAATATCTTCTTGCAAAAATATTATCTAAGTACACTTGCGGGTTTACTTGTATTTATTTTGTGATCTTACTAAAACTCACAGATATGAAATTCTCTTTGTGATCAAATATGACATAATCAACAATAACGATATTTATAGTTATGCACGATATGAATAGCTTTTGTATTTAGCCTCTGGATGGTCAGAGAGTTGTTTGATGAACAAGAGTTTTTTTATCATAAATATTATTTCCTAAATGTATTTTAAAGAGGAATGAAGCCAGACTTCAGAATGGCAGTCTTTCCCAGAGCCACTGATTATGTATGTTGTGGGGCAACCAGAAACCTTTGAGTTTCTTGTCCATTCTGGTCCATAGCCTACAGGCTTCTCATAAACAGCATGATGCGAGCCAAAACAACACTGCCCTCTGATTCTCTTCCCCTTTCTTGTTCGAAAGGCTCTGCCCTTCATGTTGCTCTGGTCCCAAGCCAGGAGCCTCAGTAGATATCTCTGACATCATCTTTGCCCATCTCCCGTGTTTATTCAGGCCCTGTGTTGCCTGCCTGCTGCTCTGGACCTCACGGCCTTCGAGTGCTGGCCTGCCACTTCTCGGCTGGGTTGCTGTGAGCGCCTGCCTCCACCTCTGTGTCTTCCCTCATCTAATCCTTGTCTGTTTCACTCATCAGAATTTGACATGTGCGGGGATTTTATATGTAATTACTGGGGGATGTCCGTGTATGGGTGTTGGCATTTGGAGAGCTGTGGGCTGTAAAGACAAGAATCTGGTCACTGCCAGTGGAACCAAACTGGACGTTCTGAATAACCTGTGGGTCCCATGGGTAGCTAAAGGCTTTTAACATTATTTATATATTAATTGTCTTTTTGAGACAAGGTTTTGTTATGCAGTTCAGTCTGGTCTTGAAGTCAGTTTGTAGCCCAGGATGGCCTCAAACTCACAGTGATCCTCACGCTTCAGCCTCCTGAATGCTGGGATTACAGGCGTGCTCCGCTCCACCTGGCTTTTTCAAAGTTGTTTGGGACATTTTCTCAACCACCATCTCATTAGTTTAGCATACTGTAAAGTTGCTAGCTTGTTTTTTACAATATGAAATTTATTTGGAAATAAAAAGCCAGTGGCTAAGAGCTGATCGTGCTTGTCCTTACCTGGCTACTCTCCCCCGAAGGTCTCCAACTCCTTGCAGGTGTTTGACGTTTAGATCCTGCACTGCAATATTGGTCCCTGTGGCCACCTGATCTCGAGCTCTTATTTGGTCTTCCAAAATCTGCAGTTTAGAGTTGAGATCCCTATTACATATTTTCCTGTGATGCATGATGATAAAACATTTAAGCAGGTGAATGCATTTTGTAGTTAGGCCAATGAGATAGAAGGAGTGAAAGAGGCCTACATCAAAGGGAGCTGACCTGTTGTATGCAGGAGGCTGCCATAGCTTGATTTTAGCTGGGTGTGGCCAGGCGGGAATGACATTGCAATAATTCTGCAATAAAAGCTAGAAATCTAGACTTTATGCAAGTCTCTCAATGTAAAAAACATTCAAAGTCATTAAACAGTCTATAGGACAAAGAGTGTATATTTATCATGCTGCCATGTCAGTGAGTTCCCATTTGACTAGCACTGATATGAAAACTTTTCACACAGAGAAATCTCTTTCATAACTGATGGTAAATTTAGAAAAACATTTTTCAATATGGCATTAGGCAGGGCCCTTGAGGGATTGGATCAGAACCATAATGAAGATACGTAGCACAATGGACACAAATGAATCTGAATCAAACTGTTTGATACACATAGAGCAAAGGGTTTTTCTAAAGACTTCTTAGAGAACATGAGAGATTTCATGGCACATATGTACTCAGAGACTGTCTTTGAGTCATGTCTTCATGATGTTTTGGAAATAAAGTTGACTTTCTTATACTACCAGGTTGATGGTCCTGAGAATAGCGTTTTTTAAATTTTTTGCATCTATTTATAAATATTAATTTAAACATTAAAAAATTTCTACCTATCCATAGAAAAGATTCGTCTTACTAGACATTCAAATAAATTCCAGGGTGAAGTATTGACACATGAAAATGTTTATTCATTGAGAAAGATGTGAGTATGGAACTCTGGAAAACACAAATTTGTGATGTCTGGAAATATTCAAGGTTAGCCATTACATTTATTATTGCCAAGAGTTTTATTGGTGGCCTGTGATGAACATATACATGTCTGTGAGGGCAGATTGTGTATTAATTTTTCCACCTTTGAGTTCAGGGTCATTTTACTGGTTGTTTGAAATCATAGTGTAAGTATAGTTATACCATGGAAATGGGCAAACACTACAAACTAGGGTCCTCTCAGAAACCGGACTGCTGATTGTTAAACATTTATCAACGTACCACTGGTTATTATCCTTCATATACAGAAGGACTCATCCATGATAATTAAAAAGTACAAAAACTCCAGAAGATATTGGCAAAAGACATGGGCAGATTATTGGCAGAGGAAATACAAATGTTCATAATCACTTTAAAAAATGAATTCATCGCCTTCCAATAAAAAAAGATTTCACTTCTATCCTATCAAATTAAAAAAGATTAAAACAATAAATCTTCATGCTGGCATAGGCCCAGTGGGAAGAAGCATTCTCATCTAATGCTAATGGAAGTGTAAATGAAGTACATAAACTTTCTGGAAATCGTTTTGGCACCATGTATCAAGAACTTTCATAGTACTAATGCCCTAGTAATTTCACTTCTAAGAATATATATTATGGAAATAATCCAAAGGCAGACACATATTTCTGTAGAAAGATGTTTCAACATTAGAGAATAATTAGGCAAATTATGGTGCGAATTTTTAATGACATATGAAAGAGTTTTTGTTGTAATTTTATTATTAAAGATTGTACTTGCAAAAATAGTCTCACCCTCCTTATTGGAATATTTGAAAGAACTGGAGGAGGAGATACATGGGGATTTGCAGATACTGGTGTTTGGTGGTAGAATTGTGAGAATATTTTTCCCAGGTTTTAAAATTTCTTCCTGAACTTCCACACTGATTGCAATGAACAAGAATTATTTTATATATTAGGAAAAAAAAACTACAATGAAAGTGATATTATACCTACTATTTTCTTTTCTGGGTTAAAAGTAAATTAATTTAGAAATTTGTAATGAGCTGCCTGCTTTAAAAAAATCATTTGTTTTTAAAAAAGGAACAAGAAATTTAACTGCTGCAATTTTGGTAAATTTAAAAATAATTGTTTTCATTTCTTTTAAGGACCCCAATCAAGTGTCAGTTACATTTGGGTTTACCTTGCTGCTCAATTTGCAAGGAGAGTGACTGGATTGAAAGTTTGGGTTCTTTAAAAATATTTGCATAGCATCCATTCACCTATAAAAGTACTTATTACTTTTAATTTTAATTATTTACTAAAGGTAGCCATATAGTTTCTACTTCATAAAATTTTAACAACATTATCTAAAGCCTTTAATATATTACTTTAAATGTAATTTTGCATGCAATCAGACCAGCTAGCTCTCCTTTTTCTTACTTGTGTCAAAGGCTTACCAGGATTGCAAATATCTTGAGGTATTCCAGTTTCTGGAAAATATTCTGTCTTTGTATTTTTTTCAGAGCTAACCAAAATAATTACTGTAGGATAAGTAACTCTCAGCAAGATACTAAAGAACTAGAAACTATTTTCCACCTTAATATTAAGAATATTTAAAGAGTATAGCTAATGCATATTGGAAAGCACAAATCAAAGGGCACCTCTGGAAAGATCTGGGTAGATGTGATCAATTGTATAATAGTAACCACAATCAAAATACAGAATATTCTTGGAAACATTTTGATAAGAATGTTGTTTTCTTTCCAACTACTAAGAAGATTTAACTCGTACATCAGAATCTTATTTTAGAGCTAGAGCTATCATTACTTGATTTACCAGTCATCTCAAAAGACAAGGAGCTCTTTGCCCCTTGACACCTTCATGGTTATATTTTGTAATGCCTGGGAATTACTTTGGTTGATAGAGACCACTACGAAGCAGCCCTGAGCAGGACTTAAATCAACCAATTTGTTTTTCATATTTACTTATGAATCTGTCCAAAGCCTAGGCTGCTTGTCTGGAAATGGGCTGTAGAGTCATAGTAAGTGAACCTCTGCAGGTCACTAATCCCTACTAAGACCTGTAATGGTGGATGAAGCCTCAAAGCCTTAAAGGATAAGACAAGATCACAGCCAAGGACGGCTGGATCCAACCTCAACTAGATAAAGACTGTAGCCTCAGGCATCTCACTCCTGGCTGGATTAATTCAACACCTTACTTGAAGAAGTCCTTGTCCTTGAATGGTTCCACCTTTCTTGAGTACTCTCCTCCCTTCTTTTGGTAACTAAATAAATACGGTTTAGGTTTTAGCCCTGAGAGATTCTAAAATTCTCTGAGAGGGCTTTGATCCTCCTGGAGCCCTGAAAACATTCCATTTGCCTCTTTTATTTAACCTTGACCTTACACTCATTTGGGAGATTGTAGATCAGATCAGCCCACAATAACTGAGGAATATTTTTAACCTGATACTTGATCACATTGAGTATTTGCTAAACACCAATAAAGTACCTTTAAAAATGTTCATTAAGAGGTTTTTACTTTCTATATTCTTTCAATTGCATTTTAGGGTCTGCTAGACCCTACACAGAGAGAAAATTAATTCATAAATATCCTTGACTTTAATTTCAAATTAACAAGCAAGTCATTGTTAGTGTTTACTTTTCTGGTTTGTTTGTTTTCATTTTTAATCAGTCTAGTATGCTAGAGAAAGTTAAGTACTATGACAGTGTATCATCAGTTTTTATCATTGAGCAAGTTTTTGGCCAGCTTCTTAGTGTGTATTGTCTAAAACATTTGCTGAAAATTGTTAGCTGAGGTGTACCACGCACATACATTCTAAAAAGTTAGAGAACTGTAATTAAAATGTGCTTATCTAAACATATCCTAAGAATTTTCTTCTTTTTTGATCAAACACTTTAATTTTATTTCAAGACCACCTATTTCAAGAAATATTGACAGAGTACTGACTACATATCGTACACAGTTATTGCCTAGTGTGGGGTTCAGTAGTGAATTGAAGTTCCTGCGTTGTGCAGGGCATATTTTAGAAGGGGAAAAGCAAATAGTAGACAAATAAGGATTATTAGAGGTTTTGATGAATGCTGTTGTTAAAAACAGACTTGAAGGGAGATTGAAGGTCTCTTAGAATGAGGGAAGATGTTATTTTACAGAGTATGATGGGCATCCTCTCTTACAAGGTGGCACTTTAGCATAAACCTGACGAGATGAGGGACATTTCATAGGAACCGCTAAAGGAAGATGATTCTGTCAGAGTAACAGCAAGGAATGGCTGGAAAGTCTGATGGCTGAACGAAGGGGTAAAGATGGGATCAGAGATGGCTGGGGTCAAGTGAAGAGCCTCTGAAACAGCACTCTGGAAGCTCTGTGAAAACCTTTGCTTGGAATTATCCCAGTGATAGAAGCTTGGTGCTTTAGAATAACACATGAACCTTAGCACGATGTCTGTCATAATGTTAAAGGTATCTTTGCTGTCGTAAGATAGATATACAATACATATTTTTAATAGAAGTTTCTTGTACTTATCACAAGACAGCTGTCAGAAAACTGAACTACTTCCCTTGGGAGGAGGTGAATTAAAATCATTTAAATTTAAACAATAGCAACACATTCCAACAGTTGAAAGATGACTTTGGTTGTTGATAATCTTTGTCAAGCAAAGATGCCAACATATTGGAAACAGGAACTACCTCAATGTTTTGGCTGAGTTTTTTGACGATGCTGGTGATGGTCTGGATGTGGCTTTCTAGCAACTTCCTGGCAAGTGACTCTTCCTTTCGAAAGCCTTGGGCCCCGTGGAGGCAAGCGGAGATGTCCTCCTTGATGCGGAAGGCTTGATCAAGGAGAAATGCTATGGTGCGCTCCTGAAGGTTCAGTCTGTCTTCTAGCTGATTTGTCTGGGATTTGACAATGACAGGAAGAAAAGGCCGACCCCTGCTCAGCAAAAGGAAACAAGGGGCATTAGGAGAATGACCTGGAGGAGCCAGGAACCTAATTTGCTCTCTTACTGCTACTCCTTTATTTTCTCCCCTGTGAGAAAATAGGCCCTGAAGCACTTACCTGCTCTGAATCTTGGTTTTATGTCTCATTTAAGAAGCAGATACAGTTTATGCCTTGATCTCGTGTTGTGCATTTTTTGTTTCCTAAGCAGGAATTGCTCTATATACAATGATAAATTTTTAAGGCCATTGGTGGTGGTTGGGAAGGGGGTGTGGGTATCCATAAAAGGAGTTTTTAGGTTTCTTCCTGACTTTACTTTTACAAAAACTTGTTAAATTTTTTTTTACTTTAACCTAGAAAAATATATAAAAATTTAAAATTTTAAAAATTTAAAATTTTAAAAATTTACATATATCAAGACTATATATATACACATATATAGTCTCTTTGAGAAAGTGTCTTGCTGTGCAGTTCAAGCTGGCCTTGAACTCACTTTGTAGCCCAGGCTGGCCACAAACTCACAGCAATCCTCCTGCCTCAACCTCCCAAGTGCTTGGATAACAGGCATGCCATTGTTATATTTTTAAAAACGCAAAACTGAGGTTAGGTATGGTAAGGTTACCCTTTAACCCCAGCACTCTAGGAGGCTGAGGCAAGAGGTTCAGAAGTTCAATCCCAGTCTGTGTGACTGTGACCATTAATCCTGATATGCTATGCCAACTTTGCTGGATTATAAGAGCTTACAGATTAGATAAGCGTGCTCCTGGGTATGTCTGCTTTGGTCATAGAAATGTGCCTTAGATACTATGTGTGGTCCCTCACTTCTTCCTCTCTGGCTCTCTCCCCTGCTCTGCTTTCTGGCTGCTGTGAACTAAGCAGTTTTGCTTTTCCGTGCACTTTGGCCATGTTGTTTCTACTTTGAATCTTGTTCACTCTGGACTGAACCCCTCAAACCATGAACCAAATTAATCCTCTCCTCCTCTGAACTGTGGGCATTCAGGGTTGTGTCTCAGCAGCAAGAAATCTAGACAAAGCAGCTTAGGGATACTCTGCTTTATGCAAAAAACAGCAAAGGACTACAGCTACAGCTCAGCGCAAAGAATCTGGAATCAATACCCAAGAGTATGCTAGAGAGAGAGAGACAGAGAGAGAAACACACACAGAGACAGAGAGAGAGAAAGAGAGAGAGAGAGAGAGAGAGAGAGGGAGAATATTTTAGAATACTAGCAAGCTAAGCCATAGTAAGAGAATGTAATGGTCTAAACTGGAAAATACTGCATAAAAAACACTTTCCTTAGTAATTTACATGGTAATGTATCTTACAATAATGTCTAACACCATTATACTAATTCTATAGGTAAGGAAAATAGTTCATATAATAGTTAAATAACTGGTCCTATAGTAGTTAAATAACTGGTCATTGCTGAAGCACTTTGTTAAATTTCTTCAGGTGCAGCTCACTCTTGAAGTTCCTCTATGTATTGATTTCTGACCTCTTAGCAGGTCAGTATTACATTAGATCTATATAACAGAGAAGTCTCTCTCTCTCTCTCTCTCTCTCTCTCTCTCTCTATATATATATATATATATATATATAGTTTTTTGGAGACAAGATCTCACTTTGCACTTCAGGCTGGACTTGAGCTCACTTCAGGCTGGCCTCAAACTCACAACAATCCTTCTGCCTCAGCCTCCCAAGTGCTGGGATTACAGGTGTGAGCCACCATGTCCGGCTTACATTAGATATCTCTCATGCTATTACATTCTGGGGACTTTGTAGCTCATGTGCCAGTGAAGGGGATTTGGGTGTTCTCTCCAACTCCAGTCTTATCTGTGTGGTAAAGCAAGCTTCTTTACAAGCTTTCATTTAAAGGAATGCTTCAGTGTTACAAAACCATGTATTTGGGAGAGCCAGGATTTGATCTAGCTATCTTAAAACCTAGCCTAAAAGGATTTTCATGATGTGACCTCTGTGTTGTAAATATCCACAGAAGGAGGAGAAAGCTTTAAAAGGAAGGTGATGTGTAGCTATATAGCTATACAGCACATATATCTTTCTAAAATAACAATTACATTTGCTGGATCACAAAAATCCCAGGCAAAATAGTTCATGCTTATTCCCACTGCATGAGCCAGATAGTGATATGTTGGGGGCTAATTTTTCCTTAGAAGTAAGAATGTCCTGAGGACAGATTTGGGGGCCAGATTATGGATGTTATTGTTTTCTGAAGATTGCGAGTGTCAGTTAATGTTGTATTTAGCTGTGTAAAACAGAAAACCTGAGAATGAATTACACAAGTTGGGCCTATGTGGCCTGTGTAACAAGTCTGGAGGTAGATGGTCCAGGCCTGGGCCATGGACCAAGTTGGTCACCAAGCGCTCAGTCTCCTTGAGGCTTCCTGGCCCACCTGAGGGTCTGACCATCACCCTCAGAGTCTCAAGACTGTGGTTCTACCTTTGCAGCGTCATGCTTACATTCCAGACAGCAAAGATGGGGGTAAAGGGCAGAAGGTGTGTACCAGCTGAATTATCTCCCTTCCTTTTGAAATCAAGAAAAGGGTTTCCTAGAAGACTCACTGTGACCCTTCTGTATTTCACTAGTTGAAACCATGCCATGTGGCCACCTCTTGTAACTTGTGTTTTAATTGTGCACACTGTAGCCTTAAGCAATGTTGAGGATTTTATGAGCAAAGAAGGGGGAAGTGCATACATACTGAGTTGTCTACCAGTGGCACTTGCCACATCTAATTTCTCTCTTTCTTACCTTCAATTTTATGTTAAGTGTCAGTATGAAGAGAACTTAAATAATAAGCCTGCTGGTCCTTTGCTTTCTGCTGACTAATCTGTAACCAAGTTTCCTTAGGCATTGCCTAAAGTTGAGGAAATGTGAGCCACACATCCCATTATGGTAACCCTACTGAGGGATGGTGGCTCATGAGGATCATGTGTGTGTAATGCATGGTTCTAGCTCATCAGACTGAATCCACGCAAACTGTGGTGGGAGCATAAAAGGAGAAGAAGCTCAGGCTATGCAGCGTAAGAAAATACAGTAACAAGTTACTCATTTAATAGCTTTGTAACTTTGTCTTCCTAAAAGTCTGCTCCCGCAGAAATATAATATAATCTTACATATAATTTTTTAAAAAACCTTAGTAGCCAATTTAAAAAATGTTTAAAGATAAAATTAATTTTAATATACTAAACCCTATATATGTAAATAACATTGCAGCATTAATCAAGATGAATTTTGTCAATGAGATACTTTCACATTCTCATACTAAATCTTTGAAATGTGGATACTGTGCACTCATGGCACACCTCCTTTTGGACTAGACATGTCAGAAGTACTCAATGGCTACGTGTGGCCAGGGGCTATTGTATCAGACGATACAGAAGCTGAGAAAATGTCACTGAGCTGTCAAAAGTGTCACCACCATGTCCATCAGCTACCCATATACTTAACAAGTACTTTCTACCTTGAAGCCCTTAATATAAGCCAGACATGCTGGCCTGTACTTTAAATTTCATTTATTCAATCTTCTTAGTAACAACATGAGGAAAGTATTACTATTATCTCATTTCAAGATGATGAAACTGAGGCTTAGATGAACTGAATAATTTGGTCCAAGGTCACTGCGCTAACAATAGCTGAGCTGCAACCTGAGCACGAGCAGTCGCGTGAAGCCTATGAATGTGTATGCAGAGGCGGGGGCTCCCTCCAGCCCTGGCCCCCCATTACCCCTGCAATGCACTTACTCTTTATTCTACCCACTATTTGAAAGAGTCAAATTGTTGCAACAACTATGTGCACAGCCTGTCTTCTGAGCCGACCCTCAGCCTTCAGACGGCTGCAGTCCCAGCTCTCAGGCTTCCTGTGCCCTCGTGAGACACCCAGAGCCACAGTGACCCAGCCAGACACTTCAACATTCCTGACCTGCAGAAGCCAGGAGATGATTATTTGCTGTTTTATGCTACAGAGCTTGGGGACATTTTACCACACAGCGGTGAAGAGCTAAAACAGGCAGTGAGCTCCGTGCAATATGAGAGCAGCTGCGACTAAGGTCGTGACAGAGCAAGAGATGGGCGCCTGACAGAGATCACGAACCAGAAGCTACAGAGCTTTAGAAATAGATTGGAAATGGACTTGGAAAAGATAGAGAGTTAAACATTTTTAATTTGGGGCTTAATGAAGATGATGCCTTTGATCAAAGCTGAAATTCAAAAAATAAATGGATATATGGGAAGGGAACGAACTTCAAATATTTATAAGGCATAGTCTGAAAGTATCTAGAGAAAATTGAATTTTGACAGAAAGTAAATAGCAGCTGAAGACTTGGATGAGGACAGTGGGACTGGCTGAGCTGGGGTCACTGTGTGTGTGACAAGGAACAGACATTTTCAGAATCACTTAGGTTTGAAAAAGGAGAGTTGCACCATCTCTGTCCATCTTGGCCTCTAGTCCAACCTGCTATTCAGCTCTCCCCCTGCTTGACCCTAAACTCTGCCACTGTGTGGTGGGGCCCAGCACTGAGAAACAATGGGGTAGAGGGACTTGCAGAGCAGACCTTGGTCCCATGGATAGCAGTGCTGTGTCCCTTGCTAGGGGTCCTGGTGTCTCAGCAGAGCTCTCAGGTGAGGCCACCTTCAGGCCGTGTCACCTCTCTACTCAGTGCTGCCCAGGGCTTCAGAGAACTGACTTGGCTTCAGTGAGGGCTTCAGTGAGCAAGACACCTGAGAGCTAGGGTGACCACGTGAGCTAAAATGTGTTCACCCTGGGGAACATGGTGGCTCACGCGAGACCAACCACAGAGGGAAAGGAACAAAACTGCACAGTTCTTCAGGGTCAAAATTCCTGGGCTGACTGGAGTGTTCACCCAAATTCTGCATTCCTATACCTGCTGCCTTCACATTCTCTTTCCCACACAAGAGGTTCCAGGATCTGGAAAGAAAATGGGAGGAGCAGAGGGGGTGTTGAGGGCTATTTTAAACTGGTGAATGAGCGGGGTACTGCAATGGGTAGTGGGACAGCCAACGCCCCTTTCGAAGGAATGGCTGACTCCCCCCAGCTGCTCGGAGCCCTGAGAGAGTTGCCTGGCCAGGTCCCGCCCACTTCCTGGGACCACCTGCATTTGGTCAGTGTGTGGTGGGCACACTTGCTGTGACTAACTCAGGCCAAGTTTGAAGGGCCACCTCAGCATCGGAGCTCCCGGCAGAGTCTGCTGACGTCTTCACTAGCATTACAGTGTGGCTCCCCTTCTTCTGTCCGGGCCCCTTCCTTCCCACACTTGTGAATCTCAGTGTGCTCTAGATGGAGGCTTCTGTTCACCAGTCTGTCTTGGAGTGTTTTTCCTTGGTACCCCAGCCTAAGCCCAATGGCCATGTGGGCCTGGGGCAAGAGACAGCTCAGCCTGGCTGGGGTCAGTGACTTGGGGGAGAGTAGGTTGTAAGTCTGTTCTTGCTCTGTTGCTCTGTATCCTGTGAAATCGCAGACTCTGATATAGGTGTCCTCTAAAGAAAGATGAGTCAGAGCAGACGGCCTCTACATGGAAGGAGCTGAACCAGTAATAAGAACAAACTAGGGGGACAGCTAACTTTGACCATTTGCTTCTGAGCAATTCTACCTGAAAAGGCTGCTCCTGATCTTGGTGCTCCCTGAAGAGCCAAAGGTGAAGCCCTCACAGAAGTTCTTTCTTCAGAGGGGGAGGGGTTGACTATGGTTTTCTAGAGGCTAGTGCTCATTGACACCTTCCCACCCCTGGGCTCAGTGAAGCTGAGGAGATGAGGTAGAGACCAGGGTTGAACTGCAATCAATCCTTCAGACAGAATGAGCTCACAGGCCAAAAGAAAGGGCATTTGGAGCAGAGCCTTTACATACCCAACTAGACAACACATAAATAACCTATTGGATTACAGAGTCCTACAAAGGAGGAACATTAGAATAGGTGTGGAATTTTTTTTTGAAAAGACTAATAAAACACTACAAAAGAAAGTAAGGGAAGATATTAGCAAATAATAAATTGAAAAAACAGAAGGAAATAAGTAGAATTAGATAAGAAAAATACAGTAGTTGAAATAAATAATACCTTCCCCTCATTTCTGACTTCTGAAGTCTGAGCTTTCTTGGTCCTTGGTCTTGTCACTATAAGACTTACTGCCCTTTGTTAAAACCTTATTCCAACCAGGCTCCTAAGCTATGCAGTCTCTTCTTCATGGGACACACGCCATACATAGTGTGCAACAAACTCGCTTGTGTTCTTCTCTTGTTAATTTACCTCTTGGTAACAGGAACCTGTCCCAGCCAAGAACTTAGAGAGTGATAAAAATAAATTACATTTTCCTCCTCTTTAACTACAGAGAAGGCTGCAGGAGAAATGAGACCTAGAAGTATCATGAAATCATCTCATTTACTTGTTTGTTGTTTTCTGTCCCCCCCAACACTCAAATAGAACTCTCTGTGCACAGACGTATTTGTATCCTGTTTGCAACAGCATCCCCGTATCTTGAAGTGGAAGAGTGTATGACATGTAGTAAATAGGCAATAAATATCTGTTGACTGACTGATGCTACTAACTTGATGGTGCTCTTGAGGTTTTGGAGAAAAATATTGGCTCTATCAAGTTAAAGGCTGTTAGTGCCTTGGGTTTACTTTCTTTAGCAGCAAGAAATCATCTCAGCCTGGGCAAGATTCCTCTTTCTTATCACCTGAACATCCAAGAACAAAGGAGGCTTTTCTGAGGTGTTTCGTTAGTCATGTTCCTCCCATTGCTCACTGGGCTCAATACTCCCATGTGGTACCATATATAGATGTATATATATATATTCCAGTCCTTTAAACCCCGCCACAGTGACAATGCTACCCGAGATTGCAGGTGTGAGTCAGAGGTAGGAGGGAAGAGAACATCAGGCCCCGCTCGTGGTGACACATAGCCTAGCTGTGGACTGCATATTGACTCTTCTGCTTTGTTGAGCTGGAGCTGCTGTCTGTCCTTGAGACAACCTGTAGCCTGATTTGCCAGGGAAGGTGTTTGTTCTCTTGGCTTCAGTCCCAGACAGACACTTGTGAATTATGCTGCCTCACCCCATAACTTTTCTGTTAGTCCTTATTGTGGCAGACACTATGAGGTACCTAACAGGCAGCCCCCATCCCTGCCTGACTTTCGTCATCCTCCTACCACCCCCACCCGTGTACTTTGGGAGAGGACTAATCACGTGGCCCCATTCTTCTGGGTTGAAATGCCACTGTTTTAGGTAGGAGCAGGTGAAACAATTCTAACCAAGGCAACACAAGGAGAAACTTGCTGTGAGACTCATGGGTCAGGCTTTTTTGTCTTTAAGAAGAGAGATATAGCTCGATATGGTAGCATATGTCTGTAATCCCAGTGCTCTGGGAGGCTGAGGCAGGAGACTGAAAGTTCAAGCCCAGCCTGGGGAATTTAGTGAGACTCTCAAAAAAATTATAAAATGAGCTGAGATATAGTTCATTGCAAAAACTTTGGGTTCAATGACCAGCACTGCAGAAAGAAAAGGAAGAAAGAAAGAGAGAAAGAAAGAAAAAGAAAGAAAGAAAAAAGAAAGAAGTTGCTTTTTCTCTGTCACACATCTCTGTGTGACACCTAAAACTCCTACAGCCATCTTGCAATCACGAGGAAAAAGAGAATGAAGGAAAGAAGAATAGAAAAACCTGGTTGCTTGATAGCGTTAAGCCCAGTAAATGAGCCACATCCTAGACTGTTCTGCTGTATAAATTCTCCTTTGCCATGCTGCCCTGCCTGGAGCCAGCCTACTGCGGACTGAAACCTCTACAAACTGTGAGCCAAAATAAACTTCTCCTCCTTGTGGGTGTCAGGTACCTTGTCCTAGTCATGAGGAAGTAAGTAAAACACCTACCGAGTCACTGTTGGGAGTAGGTAGTGAGAGTAAGAATGTATGCCTAAGCGCTGGGTTGATTCCACCATATTATGAAGACTCAACACCACTGGCTTAGAGTTTGTTATGCGAATCAGTGACTAATATAAGGGACAATGTATAATGAAGTACTAGAGTGGGAAAAATGAAATATCAATTCTTAAGTTATGGAGACATTCAGAAGCAGCACGGCAAGTAGGAAAGCAAGACAGACTGAGGGTGCCTAGCAACCAAGCATTTCAGTGACGTCATCTTTGAAGGGGACTTGCTTGGCTGGCGGGTGGACGTTGTGGGCTGTGGGTTAACAAGGGGGAAGTCTGTAGTGCGGGGTGGTGCAAACAGCCGCAGAACAACCGCACCTACCGTCCTGCCCAACACAGTTGGCCTCGGAGTCATTTCCCTTTGGCCTGGAGAAGAAAAACTCTAAAGAGGGCAGCTCTGACTTGCCACGCAGATGTATTTGCCTGCAACCGTGGAGCCATTAGTACCTCACACACAGGCGGGGCTGCAGCTCTTTTTTTTTTTTTTCCTTTAAAGTTTACTTTTTTGAAAGTTATATTTAAAGCGCTTTTATTTCTGAATTTTTTTTCATACCTACAAGTTTTGGTTAGCTGGAGTATAATTATCATATTATTATTGGGGCTCAATGAAGCAAAAAGGGACGATGTTTAGTTTTATTTACGTCATTCCTACAAGACAAACATAAGGCTTCCTTACATTTTTTTCAATTTCTGTTGCTTTAAGGAAAGAGAATATCATTTTCCAATCGGCCTTTCTAAGGCAACAAGTAGAAGAACACACACGAATAGTCTCAATCAAAAAAAAAAAAAAAAAAAGAGATTCTGGTTGTTATTATTCAACTCTGCAGGTTACCCAACAGGTTGTAACCTGAGGCCTTTCACAGGGAGTGCGGTGTGACCACGCCCCCCACTCTATAAATACCTAAACCAACCAACCACCGATGTGCTTTGTTGGTACGTTATATTAGTGGGATGATCTCTCTCTAAATTTAGCCACGCAAGGGAAGGAATCACTGAGATCCTGGACTGGCTCAGGTGGAGTTCTTCAACTTGGGAGAAAGAGATCTGCAGGCTTCGCACAGATCACTGATTGCATACCCGACAACTAAGTCTGAACAGGTTTCCCACAAACTCAGAATTCCATTCTTCACAGCACTGAGCGACTGACAGCCGCGCTGTGCTGGCTGGCAGAGGCATCGGTCCGTGAGCCTTTCGCTTCCCTGCCTGTTCTGTCCTTGTGGGGAGAGCACTGGATTTACCCAGGAGATTCTAATAACCATTTCAGCAACCTGTAACGCTTGGAAGCAAAGATTTGGATATTTACACTCTATTGTAGAATGCCAAAGGGCATAACAAGGAAATTTTCTGCATCTTTGTGTCTGTTTTATGACTACTTCCATTCTGAGTGTATAATCTGTGTGTCGAGAATGGTAAAATAGAAGGTACATTTTCTGCAATTTCTCCATCTCTTGTTTCTAAGCAGCATGGCAGGTTCATTTTGGTAGTCACAGAAGCCCATGTTGTTGAGTTTACTGTAAGGGTGAGTGATCTGAGACTCAGGGAGGCAATTGAAGTTTGGGGACCCAGTCCGGAAAAGAGACCAAGGGAGTGGGGCTGGGCCAGTGTGGAGCCTGCTCAAGGATGGGCCTGGAAGAAAGATGATGCCAGGTAGTGGCATATCCAAGAAGAGACCGCAGGAAGGACAGACTGTGTGGCTGTTTCCTGTGGGAAGTTCTGCACTCTATCAGGCAAACTCCAGCGGTAATGTTTTAATCAAACTGTGACATTAAGTGAAGCACCTGGTGGGAAGGGCTAGCTTTCTTGTGCAGGCATCAAAGGGAGTGAGGGCTGCAGAGGCAGACCTGTGCTAGTGCTGCCTGGTGGACACATTACTTTGCTGCCCTTTGAAATTCCTAGATTTTGCAGCTTGAGACACTTTCCCACACTCCCTTGCTCTTCTTCATGGGATAGGGAAGATGTGTGTTTGTAATGTCTAAAGGATAAAGAACACTATACTTATTGTCAGATGACCTAGGTTTAAATCTCATCACTGTCTTTGACCTATTTTAGGTTACCCAGAAGATGACTTCTCTGTCTTGTGGAGAGAATGACTCCTGCCCTGTGCACATGGCTGAGGGCAGTCAATTTAAGTCATGCATTTGAAGTATTTGGGGATGTTAAATATTTTACAGCCATTTTTCTTGTAATTCTTAGTCATTTTTTGTTTTTAATTTTTAATGATTTTTTTTCTTTAATATTTTTCTCTTCACATCTCTCTAGTATTTCTGCCCAGCATCTTTGTAGGGAAAGAAGGAGTTCAGAATCCTGGTCCAGGTTTTTTTTTTTTTTTTTTTTTTTTTTTTTACCAGGAATTGAACTCAGGACTTCGCACTTGCCAGGCAGGTGCTTGTGCCGCTGAGCTATGTACCCGGCCCTGAGCCCTGGTCCAGGAAACCAGGTAATCTTCACCCAATGACTGAGGAAGAGGAAGTGGCACTTGAGATGCTCAGATCCAGACAGGAAATCCAAAGCTAAGGCCCAGGCCAGCTCTGGCTGTGATCTGATGGTGGACAGGCCTCAGTGTAGGTCAGAGCTCAGTTTAGGATCTGGGTACAATCAGAGATCAGGACTGGAGCTCAGTGTGGGGTCCCGACTTTGGTCTGAGGCTGGGATGAAGGCTTCAGTGGGGCCAGGCCTGTTTGGCACTAGATCAGTCAGAGCTGTTATTTTCTTCAGTTTTTATTTTTTATCAGTACATGTTTGCAGTGCATAATGATTACATTCATGGAATACTATTCCACCATATAAAAGAATACATTTGAGTCATTTGTAGGCACATGGATGTACCATGAGACCATGATGTTAAGTGAAATAAATTTAAATATTGCATGGCTCTTCTTATACGAGAAACCCAAAATATAAAGAAAGAGCAAGAGAGTTAGTAATTTTTAAATGATACTGATATAGTTTGTCTGAATGTCCCCCTAAAACCTCATGCAGTCGTGCAGTAGGCTTCTAGAGTTTACAGATGATTCTCTGTCAAATGTTGGAATTATGGGTGTGAGTGCTACACCCACCCTGGGGAGGATAGTTCACATACAATGTAAGGGAGGGAAAGAGGCTGCTGGCCTCCACTCCTCCCTTTTGCTCTTGCTGCATTGTTGTCTTCTGCTGCTATAAACAGTTGCCCTGTGCCATGTGCCACTCTGCCTTGGAACCAGCCTAGTGTGCACTGAAACCTCCACAAACTCTAAGCTCAATAAACCTTTCCTTCCTTAAATTTGGGCATGAGGTATTTTGTCTCAGCAACGAGAGAAAAGTTAACCAAGACAAGTACGGAGGACTGCATTGTAGCCCTCCAAAGATATGTTGACGTTGTAAGATCCAGTATCTCATAACTGGATCTTCTTTGACATAGGGTCCCTGCAGATGTGCATATTTTAGATGAGGTCCTACTGGAATCAGGTGGGTCCTTTATCCACTAGGACTGATGTACTCATAGGGAGACAGAGGCAATGGGAAAATGAAAAGATGAAAGGACAGATTGGGGGCAATGTATCTATAAGCCAAGAAAGACCACAGAATAGACTTGTTCTCAAAAGGAATCAGTTCCTGCTGATATCTCCAGAACTGTGAGAAAATGAATTCCCATGGTTCTAAGCCATGCAGTTTGTGGCACTGTGTTATGGTGGCCTGGGAAATCAATACAGATGTTGAGTTATTTGAATCAAGAGAAATTTAAGGAATTTTTAATAATAATATCTCATTTCTTCTATCCTGATCTTTATTTGTATATATATTTTGAGTTTCTCTTATAAGAGAAACTATGTGATATTTCAGCTCATGTGTCTGACTTATTTCACTTAACATTATGTTCTCCAGTTGCATCCATAGGAGATAGATCAGTAGGAAGTAGGGAGAAGTTCAATTAAGTCCCTAAATTATCTGCTCCATTGCTTAAAAAATATTTTAATATACCTGCTCATATTATTTCAGTTATTTTACTAGTTTCTCTTAGTTCATTGAAAGTTTTGTGATATTATCTCTTTGATTAAGAGAGTCTTGTCTTGGTCTGTCTTCCAATCCTAGTACCTACTTTTGAGATTATCATACACCTTTTGTTATTTTATTACAAAATTTTCATTTTTTCATAAAATAAAACAATATCTAATTTCTAGAGAGCACTTATCCTACTACTGCATGACTTTCAAAAGCATATCATCTCATTCCTGCAGCTACACCATAGCATAAGTAAATTTTCTCTCAATTTAGGAGTAATCTGAGGCTTACAGGCATCAGTAACATAGCCAGGAAACATTTTAACACTCTTTTCCTTCTCCTACCCCGCAGCACCTTTGTTTAGGTTAATTAGTCACCTTTCCTGCTCACTCACACCTGTCCTCTCCGAGGCCCCGGGGTTGGAGCAGCTCTGTCCACCGGACTGAGAGTGAAGCTCTTGGATCTGACAAGAAGCGAGTGCCTCCAGGGACAGGAAGAATGAATCTCGTCTGGACAGCCCTTGCCTTGGTGGATTTGGGGGCACTGTGGGTGATGCCCAGTTTGTGTGGCTGTGCCTGGTGATAGCGCCTTGGCCACCCCGGGCAGGGCCCGTGTGGGAAGATGAGAGGGATTAAAACTGAGCTGTGGTTGGTGGCAGCGCCATTCTGTGTAGCACGACCCACCCACAGAAGCCTCACAACAGCATTTTATCTTCCTTTCTTACGCACTGCAGTGTGAAACATCTGTCTTCATCAGGCAGTGACCAAAGCGATGCATCATGACATAATAAAAGTCTGCTGTGGTCCTAAGAAAAATGCTGAAACTGAATACTTTCAGACCCTGAATGTTGTAGTCTACTCACAAGGAGAAATTATTAATCATTTATTATTTTGCCCATTTGACTTAATAAAAGTTTTAAAGACTATTTTTTGGCTGTCAGCCAGACCCGCATCTTCCAAAAATATACTCCTGCGAGAATTACAGAGATTGGCTACAGCCCGCCCTGGACAACTGCTCAGTATTAAACAATTTCATTTCCTTCCTTTTGTTTAGAAAATGTAAACGTTTCCCTATGGGCAGGAGAAATACAGCACTGATTCCACCCACAGACTTTCAAATCAGATCCTAGGTACAATCATAGTCCAAGTTAATTTGCATCATTTTTACCCAGCCATCTTTGCCCCATATCCATTCCTGCCTTACAAACTTTGCTCTTCTCCAAGATGTCCATGTCCAGATCCCTCTCATCTTATCTTGGCTCAAATGCCAACTTCTGGAGAAGACTCACTCTAACCAGCCTACCTGGCAATGTGTGTGTCTTCCTCTTGCTAGAATGGAAGCTCTGTGAGGCAAGGGTCTTTGTCTTATTTATTTGTTCACTGGTAATTCTCCAAGTGTCTAGCACAGTACCTGGTGTTTAGTAGGGACATATAATGCAAATAGCATTTCTTAAGTTAATAAATGGTAATAACCAAGTTTTGAATGTTGGGCATGGAAGGAGCCTTAGAAAATATTTGATTCTATGGTGAGAAATTTTTTTCCCCAAGAAAGTTAATTCAAGAAGAGTACAAAGAGATTTATGAGCAGAATTTTTTCATTAAAAATTAAACCCCAAGAGAGAATAATGTTCTTAAATTTTAACCACCTACTTAATTATATAGAAGAACAAGGATGAGAAATTCCAGTGAGAGTTGAGAAGTAACAGGGACTCATCACTGATCCCTTGGAACTCCCACCACATTTTATAGAGTAGGAAGAGATTGCCCAGAGAAGAGAGATCTGTTTTCCTCGCTCAAAGTTGAGTAGCTGATTGGAGAGGTTAAAGAAGAGACCTGACATGCTTTCATTTCTACTAATGCTCCTTCTACTGCCAGGAGAAACAAACAAAAACCTCAACCCTCCCCACTCAAGAAACCAGGCTTTAGTATTTTTTGCTCAATTAAGCTTAAACAGGCATTGAGTGCATTATCATAAAATCAGTGGATGTCTGCTCATTGATGAGCAAATGTGCAAATCAGAATGATGGACTTTATTTAGCTTCCTTCCTGGACAAGCTTTTCGTGTGGCACTGTAAATGGTAGGGGCATAATTTTCTACTGATTGACTTAATATATGTAAAATGTTCCCAGTTTTTTCATGAAATGTTAACAGATCTATTTGCTTTATTATGAAAGTCATGATAAGGTATATTTGAGTAATCTTGGTATCATCCTATGTCACTTAGTGCCCGAGTTGTATTATTTTACACATGAATCTACACATATGTATGGAGGTCATTTAAAGAGAAGGCAGAAAATCTATTTGCTTTGCTAGTCAGAGAGGGATTGGATGGAGACTTTCATTTTTCTGAAATGGTTTAGGTCTTCTGAAAGCAGAGAACTAGTTAACATATATGCAGAGGTCTAATTCAGGTAGTTTCATTTCTAACCCAATCCCTAAGTGCAGTAAGTAGTTAAAACTAGCAATTTACAGACTTACTTGTCAACGTATTCAACTAGATCTGTAGAGTTCTTAGTTGACATTTTGGCTGGAGATAATCTTACCTAAAACAGAGGTCATAGATTTAAAATATATCTATCATCTACTACTTTACAGGCTACTCATATCATTTTTATCCTTAAATAAATGTTTTGATTTGAAGCAAAATATATACCATGTGTGGACCACCCACCCACTTTATCTTATACATGCTCCATTTGTATTGTTAAACCAAACTGAAGCTCTAGGAGGACATTAGAGAGTTGCGTTTCACAGCTTTGGAATCACAGAAAAAACATTTTGGAAAAGTCAAAGCTGTAGATTATCCCTGGGTAATTCCTAAAGGAATTATGCAGTGATTATTGACATAGTTTTAAAAGAAATCCTAATCGAGTGAATTATTCCTGACATGCTGATTTCTTATGGGAATCAGCTAATTTTCAATAAACAAGTCTAAAAGGGGAAAACTAATCTATCCAAGTAATTTTATTTTCTAAAAACCTTGGCTGTCAGGTTGTTATAGTCAAAGACAACAAAAGCATAGCCACATACACAATGTATCAGTATTAATGTATTAATGTATTAATCACAGTTGGTCATATGAAGTTAGCTGACAATCTCTCTAATCTAAAGAAATTATACTTCTCGAATGTTCTAATTTTTTAGACTGTGCTATTTGTGTGCAGCTTGAAAATGTGACAGAATTTCTATGAGGAAAGAGAATAGCAAATGCACTCACTTTTGCATATGCTGAAAAATGCCTAAAACCCGGCGTTCTTTTATTTTTTAAATTTAAAAAGATAGAACACAGACTTATCCTAATTTTAAGAGACTATCTTTGAACTAATTCAATAGAGACAATGTGAGTGGTATTTCATCTCAATTAAAAAACTAGAATATATTCCTCATGTATTTTTTATTTGTTAAGGTATACTACTATGATGGGCAAAATATGTTAAGATCCCTCCCCCATACACAAATCAATCCTTTTGCAAATGTGAATGGAATTCCTATTTCTCAATTTGAATCCATACATCTTAGTTGGAAACTTCCCTTTTAAAAGACAAACACATTAAGTAGGTAAATCCATTATCAAGAAAGCATATAAAGATCACCTAAGAATAGTCATGGTCTCTTGACCCAGCCCACTTGGTGGCATGCAACCAGAATAGGTTTGAAGCTGCTCAGGATGGGGTCAGTGAGCTGCAGAGATAGTGCTTTGGTCCCCTCCCCATTACTAAATAGGATCTGTAAGAGGTTGGGTGGTATCCAACCCAGGTTTCCCTTAGAGAATGGATCCAAGTTGTTACTTGGGTGTCTCCGTTCTGGATACCATCTTTAATCCATAGAGGGGATCGCTGTTCTGTTCTGGTACCAGTTTGCTTATTCCTGCTTCCTGCTGGAACAGGACTGGCTCTGGGTGCCTCTCCTATTTCCCTCTAGTTCTATCCTTCCCATCTCTTCACTGTGAGCTCCAGGCCAGTGAGAGCCTGGTTTTGGTAATTTCCCTGGTAACATCGGTTTTGTATGAGTGTGTGATAGATTGTGTCCAAGGTCAATGAATCACTGGGTTTTTGTCCTCCTTTCTCCTGGTGTATAACATATATATTACCTAACATATAGTATTATTATTACTAATTAAGATATATTAACACATATTATTATTCATTAATATCTTAATGAATAATAATATAATAAATAATATTATTAACTAGTATATGTTAGTTTTATGAATGTATATTTAACAGTCTTATTTGGAGGATTACAGGTAGCATCATCTTAAAAGCACACCCAATAACCCCCACTTTTAAAGTGACAAATGTTAAATATGATGATGGAGAAAAATTTGGAAAAGTATAGAGAATTAAAAGCTTACAGGAAAAAAAATACTCATTCATAATTCCACTACCTTGAGCAAAATCATTACCATCGTGGTATATTTTTTTCTTTTAAAATTCCTTTTAGTATTTAAAGTTTTAATTTCTGGCTAGCTGAATAAAAACATTTCATGCCTTTTCATCCCATTCTTGCCGGATATGATGTGGTTATACATAAAAATTGTTTTACAGTGAAACTACTTGAGGGTTATTATGGGATTTTGTTTTTTACACATAGCAATTTTCATCCTTTTATAAGAATACTTTTAAAACTGTTTAATAGTTCATGGTCCTAGGGATCAAATTCAGGGTCTCACACTGGACAGGCAGGCACTTTTCTACTGATCTGCACCCCTAGCCCCATATGGCTTTGTATTATATAATTCTTTCTCAAATATAATGTGATTTTATTCTTCCAAGAGCCATGGAAGATTGGTGTCATTATTTTGCATTACAGTAGATATTAGTTACTTTGAATAACTGAAATTCTTATTACTGAAATAATTTAGGATGATTATTTTTATAGGTAAAGAACTTGAAGATCAGAGAAGTAGTAGACTCGCTCAAGGTCAGGAAATGGGAATAGTCATTTATTAGCTATTGGCTGGGCCCTTCCTACGCACTAAGCACTCACCTGGGTGGCTCATTCAAGCCCCACAGCAACTTGTGTGATAGATCCAATTAGCCTATTTTTGCAAAGTAAAAAACAGAGTTTAGGCAGTTGCCTGAAGTCCCACAGATACTGCCAGGTACAGTCACCAGTTCCCCAGTCAGTGCTTGGCATCCTGCTACCTTTCTCGTGCTCTTTCCCTACTAAAAGACCACAACTGTTGGGCAGGTGTGGTGAGAATTGCCAACGATTAAACACACCACTTGCTTGAACAGTCTTTTTAATCAATGGAGAAAATATGACGAGTATGAATAAAGCAAACATTCTTTATAACTCTTTTGTGAAAGATAGTCCTTTTGAATCTTCATAAACAACAAATGATTACTGAATTTGAAACATTTAGTTCCACATTAAAATCAGTCAAATTAATGTGTTTACAAATTGAGATCCTTTTTCCTTTCACCTTGTGCTATCACCAGTTGATTTGTCAGAGCAGAATACACAGGAAACACGGGAAGACTGAAAAGAAAAATCATTTTTCCAGGACTCTTAAAGCTGTCTAAAGAAGCTGAGCAACACACTGAACGCTACTTTTCATAGGACTATCTAAAAGTACTTGCTTTCTTTTCTTGGTCACCGTCTGTACCAGGAAGGGGGACATCAGGTTGTTCTGGCTGTTCTTCAGCAGGCAGGGAGGCACTTTTGTTTACATCTGTATCTAGGCAACCAGAATGCAGAATCAGATCAGGAACTATGGTAAATGAATTTTTGCTTTGGTGGCATTCCCTTCCCCACTGGGGGTAATGTTTGTACATATGGCAAAGCTTAAAGCGATCCTTCTGCTTTGTTTTACAGTTGCCCTCTTCCCCCACCCCACACTAACATTCTCCCCTGTGGCCACATCACCACTTTGTTCAGCAAGCAGAACATATCCTCACAGCACCCCTATTAGACATTAAGAAACTTTGTTGAGATCAAATAGTCCCAACATGAAATCCTACCTTAGTGTGTCCAGACCAACAGAGGCTTTTTACTGGGATTTATTGTTTAGATGTAGTAAGGAATATAAGTAAGGTAGTGAAGTATGAGAAATTTAAACTTGCTGCTAAAGAATAGTCCATGAAATAAATACCTGAATTCATGAGGCTTCATTTTCCAGCTTTATTTTTTTGTTGATTTTATTTTTATTTTTTGGAAGGGAACCGTGGCGGATTTTTTTCTCTTTTGTCTTAGAAAGCAGAAGTACTAAGGAATCTTGACTGCCCCCTAATCAAAGAGTTCATCTTTCTGCTACATCTTCCCAAGGGTAGCTCAGCAGCATTGTGACTACAGGAAGGGTCTGTGATGTCAGGGGTGTGGCCCTGTCCTTTAAGTCTTTACATTCATGGGGTTTAGGAGCCTGGGGCAGGGGGGTCTTTCCTCAATGTTCACACACACACACACACACACACACACACACACACACACAAGAAAAAGAAAAGCTTTCCCTTCTTTATCTCATTGACTGAGAGGTGACCATTATTAGTCTGATATCTCACACCCTTTTCCTGATTTCATTTTTACAGTCTTGTAAGAGAACAGTTATCACCAAATTAGACAAAGAGAAAACAAAATGTTACACTCTTTCTTCCTAGGCTAACTGAAGAAGTTAATTCTTCTGGCTGTGTAGGGGAGCATTACAGAAAATTCAGCGGCAGGGACAGGTGACATGGGTCAGAGTTTTTAAATAAATGATTCAGCCCTGTACAGGAAATTTTATACAGCTATTTTTCGAAAAAAGGAATGTAATATTTTAGCTTTAAAATGTTTTTTTTCCTGAGTTTTAAAGTTGAAATTCGCACATTTTGTTAATACTGCTTGGCTGTCTTTCATACGAAGTGAAACCCTTGGCTAAGTCACTAACCAAGTCTTGGGGCCAGACTTGCCCTACTCCAAGGACGCACAATGTCCAGGATGATGAGTGACATGCTTTGATACACAGATAAAGACCACCCATCAGGCTGGGTATATAGCTCAGTGGAATAAGCACCAGTCCGGCAAATACAAGGTCCCTAGTTCAATCCCCAGTACCCTGGAGCCATGATTTTGGCTCCAATGGTACATCCTGCAAGCTAAGCTAAGCCCTTAAAATTCAGAAATAATGAGCAAACAGCTACAGGTTCTGAGATTGTGGGTCAGAATTCTGATTCCTCAACCTATTGTATGTTTATTTCAGGCAAAATTACAGCGCTTCAAGTCTCAATTTTCACCTCTATAAAATTAGCTAACAATATCGATCTAAATGGGTGGCTGAAAGGATTAAATGCAATAGTACACTTACAGTGCTCAGCTGAGTGCAAGTCCAGGAATCCTCTAAAAGGTAACTATTATTAGTGATTTTTACAAAGGGGCAATTATCCAAGAAAAAATAGAAACAGGCAAGTCTGTGAGAAGGGAAAAAACCAACTAGTTTGACACAGCTTAGTAACTTTTTCCCTTCCTTAAACTCATCTTTTAAATCATCATAGTTGGCTAGAAAAATGGGTCTCACTGAAATAAATTCTAACTGGCTTGGTCTTTAAATATAAATGGCTGCTTGGGTTTTAACAGAACAATGCATAAATAAATAAAGATAAATAGACGAATCTAATTCTTTTTTGGTGGTACTAGGGATTGAACTCAGGACCCTGCACTTGCTAGGCAGGTGCTTATTCCACTGAGCTATATCCCCAGCCTGATGAATCTAATTCAATAGAGTGAGGTTCAGTGTTGATCTTACAGGGAAATTTGATTTGGTTCTTATCTAATTAGGTCTGTGACCAGATCATCTGTGCATGTGTGTGTACTTGTATGCATATTCATATACATGTGTGTGTGACATATGTATGTGTGTATGTATATATGTTGGCTTCCTACCTGCCTAAAATGAACATGTGAAATTCCTCCAGAAAGTCAATGATTTTCGATGACGTTTCCTACTTTAGGATGAACAAGAGCCTAGTTTGAAGCACGGAAACAAAAATGACCAACTTTGACCTTAAACACTCAAAAATGACTCTTTTCTGATATTTTCAATATAGACGTAAAGAAATACTCCTGGTGAGGGGGTAAGGGAAGGGGGATGGTCAGGGTTCAGGGTCAGCACACTATACTAACAATCTCAGGGCTGGCTGTTTGCATGGCAACAATGTAGAGTCTCATATCTGTTACATTTTTGAGGCATACAGCAGAAAATACCTTATTTTAACAAAGAGTAACTAAAACCTGAAAGGTATAAGAGATATTGTGAAAGGGAAAGAAACTGCTCAAAAGGAAAGAACAACTGGGATGGGGGAAAGAGGAAAAGAAGGAAAGGAAAAACATGCAAAAATATAAATAGGTGATAGCTAAGATAATTGTACTCCTAAGTGGTACCAGTTCATTGAAAGGAACAGTCAGTGCGTATATTATATGATCAGATTTGCATGCCTGTATCTGGTAATGTGAGCAACTACTTAGAAAATAAAACTATGCATTATAGAAACCACTGTTAATTTCCTATCATGTTGTTTTGAAATTCTGCTTCATTTTTTCTTTCTCTCTTTTAAAACAAAACAAAACACAAGGCACTTGTATTAGAACAGTTTTCTGACAGGCGAACGAAAGCTTCTGAGGAAGGAAGACCTACGTGCAACTTGCCCAAAAGTAGAGGGGTGATCAAAATATTCAGTGAATGCTCACATTTTTAAAAAAGTCACTGTATTTTTTATCACACCTCATGGAGATCTGCCAAAAAGAGGGCTCCAGAACTGCTCTGGGAATTGGCGAGAATGATGAGATGAGTGTGCCTGAAGTGAGAGAAGTATTTTGAGGGGGATTAATGGCAATATATTTTACCACAATAAAATTAAAGAAATTTAAACAATCACCACTTTTTGACCACTCTGAATAATGGGCTGGTGGCAGCCTGGACCCTGGGTGTCTGCCATGTGCCACATGCTGAGCTGAGGACGCCAAAGCAGCCCACAGTCCTTGGGAGTCTCCTCGACGGCTTTTTCTTCCATCTGCTTTTCCTCTCCCCTAGCCTGTGTCTCTGCACCCTCCGCCGTGCTTCCTGGAAGACCTCATTGGGCCTGGGGGCTTCGCGCTGTTCTGGTTTTACTCGATTTGGTCTTCCGGTAACTTTGGTATGTTTAGCACTTAATACTTTAGGAGGTAGTTTCATGCTGTCATGAGTCATAGAAGGAAGGCAGTGCAGGTACAAGTATTCCAATTTTATAGATTAAAAAAATACAAAGAAATCCAGGAAGCTTAAATAACTCATATAAATAGGTGGTGAACCTGACTAACTGGTCCCTGGCTGACCACCCTGGAATGCATCATGCTGACATCTCTGGTGTGGGTGTTTGACCTCCATCTAAAGGATGCTCTATGTTTGAACCCAAAGGAAAGAGGAAGCCTGGAATTTCAGCAAGTGGGCTATTTTGAAGGCAGCGCAGGTTTCATTTCCCCTCAAATATGCACTTTGCATCTGACAAGGGACAAAGCTTTTAGTGCAGGCATTGCAAGCAATTTACCTGGAGAACACCTTAATTCCAGATTTTAGGCCCCACGGCCCATGAGTTTCCATACCAGCTGCTTGTGATCTGGAGATCAAGGATCACATGCTGAAAAACACAAGGGAAAGAATTTCTGAAATGGCATCCTGAAGGCAAAGACCATTTTGGCCACAGGGCATCTTTGGTGTCCCTAACATTGCTACTGTATTCCTATAAAACTATCATCTATTTATCTTCTCATTCTTTCTGGGCTGCAGATTCTACAGCCTAAGTAGCCTAAGCAGAATTTTCATGTACTAAGCAGTGCTGAGATATTCTCTGCCTTCAAAACATCTTCTGCGGATCCTAGTTACCGCCAGCACCTCCCAAAGGCCAAACCACACCCTAGGGGGAGGCTCCCTGCAGGTGCTAATAGTAATTTGCTCTCACTCCCCCTTCACATTTAAACCCTCCTCCTCTTCCTCCTCTCTCTAGACATCAGTTGGATTCTCTTGTTCCAATCTCTGGTTTCAGATTCTGCTTCTGTCTCCTCTCCTTCTGCACAAAGAGCTTGTCCCCAGACATGTCACTGAAGTCGGGCCACTACACCAAATCCCAGCTGCTTGGCTCCTGCCTTCGACTCCCATTGCTTTTTATCTGGTGTTGGCTAATCTCTGCCAATCAAACTGAGCAACCATTTAAGAAGTATAATGCTTTAAAATACAATAATTTCTAATGAAATTATAATGCCAAAGGGAAAACATTCGCTGGGAAAATGTTTCCCTTTGCAGATGTGCTTTGTATTTAGCCCATCACACACATTCACATTTGCTAACAAAACAAAAAACAAGCACTAACAAATGACTAAGTCCCATATGACAGTCAACACAGGACAGAGGTAATGGTTCGCCCACTTCAACAACAGTGACCATTCACGAGGCCTTCATTGTGCCGCCACCAGATATAGGAACCAGAGTCATTTGCAGGGGCAATAAAAGCCTGTGCTCATTGCTGAATTAGTTTATAGGCTCTCTATGGCACTGGCAGCAGGAGTATCTAGTCTAGCTACAAACACCTCTTTAGCTGTGGGGAAGTTTCCTGCTCTGCCAGGAAGGCTCCAAGCCTGCTTTTATGGGTCCAGCATTCTATGCTTCGGAACTCTGACTCAACTCCCCTGTCAGTGACAGCTCACCAGGAAGGGGCGCTGGGGCCAAGCAGCCATCCCACCTTGCTGTTCTCAGCACCTCCAGAACCCTGTTGTTGCCTTGTAAGACCCGTGTCCCCAAAGAAGTTACCTGTGCTTCAAGGTGACCAGAGACGTCTGTGTAAAAAGCATATAAATAGATTCTAATTCTAAAAATCAATGAGTGTATATTTGGCTCTAGACATCTATACATTTAGCCAAATGGCTCTAGGACACATTTTAATATTTTATGCATTCTTTTCTCAGAGATAGAAATGGTAATGGAAGCCATAACAGAGAAGTTTTTCTGTGTTCTGGGAATACACCTATGCTCTTTTACTAAAACACGTGCAGTCTTGTTCTGTGCAAAGCTTGTCCCTGAGCCACTCTCCTCCTGTGGCCATATTTAATCATGTGAGACTGGAGGCATCTTGTGTTTTCTGTGGTTGCCATTGAGCGTGATTTATATTGTTAAGGAGCAAAGTGGAAATAAATTTTTTCAGTGAATTTTTTCCTAGAAATTTGTTATTGGCATTTTTGTAGATACAGAAATATCTGGGCCAAACTATAAAGTAAAGGATGGGAAAAAGTCAGACATTTTCCTGAATGCCTTCTACGTGCAAGGTGGTCTGTTGTGTGAACATGTTTGCATTTTTCACAATTCAGTCATCTTCACAACAACACGATGAGCACATTGTTCCATTTTACAGGTGAAAGTGGAGGAAATTTCTCAGTCTTTTCCCACCTTCCCAATCCCCTTGCCACTGAAGTCTTTCTGTTATTCCTTGTCTTTCTCTTCTCTTTCTTCTTTCAGGTGCTACTTTGGCCCCACCTTCTCCAGGACCTGTGTTGGAGACACTCAAGTCCCTGTTGGATACATTCAGTCATTCGCTATTACCCCTTTCATTCATTATCTGGTCAGTCAGGCAGACAGGCTTTCCAACATCCACAGGGTTGCTTTTCTGTGCACGTTTTAAAATACTCCAAATACAGCAGTGGACAAAACAGGAGGAAATCTCTGCCTTCATTTATGTTCCAGACAAGAATGAGCAGTTAATGCAGAGTTTGCATGCAACGTGATGAGAGAAATCATGGAGGGAAACCCATTGTGAAAGGAGCAGAAGGATGGCAGGGAGTGGCCTGCAGTGAGGAAGGAGGAGAAGAGTTCTTGGAAGAGGTGACTTCTGTGTCCCTGTGGGACATTGTGTCCATTCTGCCCAGAGAAGCCCATTTGCAAGACCGGCAGTGGAGGGTAGCAGGAACAGAAGGGCTAAAATCAGAAGTGAGCCTGCTCAGGTGAGCAGACGCCAGGCTCCAAAGGGTCCTGTGTCTTTGTAGCAAAATAAGAGTTGGGAATTCACCCTGCAAGTGGAGGTCAGCTGTTGTGTCTGGAGTGAGCAGTTGCGTCCCCTGGATGTTTATCCATGGTGCCTGAGCTACAAATGTGGACAATTTATGAACTCTGGTTCTACTTCATCAGGAGGAAACTTTTTTAAAGCTTAAGACAAGCCATAATGTGAATATGATGAACCTTCTGTGGAAAATGCAGTTGTATTTTTTCTTGTGTCTGTCCTTGTATAACCCATTAAAACATTTAAAGCTGGGACATGGAAACAACATTCCTGCTGAGGCATTTTGAGGCACTTTGTTACAAGAACTCCTGTTAATTTACATGGGATTTTACTTTTGGGATATGAAAAAGTATCTAGTTAAGTAGAAATTTTTCTTTATAACAAATGAAGAAAAATTAAACTTGGAAAATAATTTCAAGAATATCCCTGTTGTTGTTTTATGTTAAATATTATATTCAGTTTTCATTTATATGTATACATGCACCATTGTATATAAATGCATGAATGTGATATATGATGGAACTACCAGGAAAAAATAATATCCTGATATGTAAAATATATACTAAATCATATAGAAAGGCATATTTGCAATCATTCCCTTTGAAGTAATCACTGCACACATTTTGAAAGGTTTCTTTCTAGGCTTTTTCTATGAAAACACATGTGTGTGTGTGTGTGTGTATATATATATATATATATATACACACACATATATTTGAGATCATTTTATACATATCACTTTATCTCCTGACTGTTTTCACTTAACCTTAATGATATGCTATATTCTAACAGTTTTGTTAACACATATTTTTGGAACTATACTTTAGAGGCTATGTAAAGTATATTCTATAAATAACATGTTTGTTTAACTGCTTTTTTATTTTGCCGCCTTTCAATTGTGAACAACTTTTTGGTAATGGAACTAATACTGGAATAATATTAGAAACAAAATAGTTATATATATATATATATATATATATATATATATATGCTTTTTAGAGTAGAAGTATTTGTGAGGAGATTGGTGCACAAATTGCCTTAAAAGAAATGGTTATAGAACATTTTTATAGAACCAACTGAAAACGTGCAACAGGAGATAGAAAAACTCTGTACCCAAACGCAATAATTACACATCTAAATATATGTCTGAGGGAAATAAGCCAAGGTACAGAAAAAGTCTTATATACAAATGTGTCCATCACAGTGTTCAAATAACTAAAAGTTGGAATCAGCCCAATTATCTGACCCTAGGAAATGCTAATATTATTTCTGAGTCTTAGTCATAACAACCTTTTTTTTTATTTTTTAGCTTTTGGTACCCAGAATCAAACTTAGGACTTATATTTGGCAGGCAGGTACTGCGCCACTGAGCTAAATCTCGGGTCCATAACAATCTTTTTAAATGTTTATGAATAATTACTATGATATAAAAATGTACACATTACAATAGTAAATGGAAATATATAAAGTGTTGTATACAGTTTGTATTTTTATGAGGATACTTTTTTATACTTAAATGACTAAGTCAAAGACATTTCTTCTTTGTTGTACAATTACACTTGCTTTGCAGGTTTCTTACTAATGTCATTTTTGGAATAAAACTTAACTCATATTTTCATTCCCTAAGGATGTACACCAGTTCACCAGACGTTATGTTTTACTAGGAAGACATAGTAGAAACCACACATCTTGGACTACAGCCTTCTCAGTGTGCAGGCTGAATGCGTCTGCTACTTTCAGAACACTTGTGCAGATGCTACGTGAGAGAGATGCATAGGCGGCTTAGGGGCAGGACTCTGACTTGCTTCGTTACTTCCCTGATTCTCTGCACGTGCAAGGAAAAGGCAGAATGGAAGCTTCCTGTCCAGTCTGTCACTGATCTGTGGGGATGCGGGCAGCAAGCACTTTTGTGAGGAGAACGTTAGCTTCAGACTGAGCGAGCAGTTTTCACTCTGCATCTCATACCTGATGTCTATCAGCCAATAATGTTCTAGAGTTTAGTTGGTTTTTATTTTTAAGCTGGAAGAGAAGATTATTTGATGTGACATATAAATGTTTCAGAGGGGATTCAATATGAGACTTCTAAGATTTTTATAAGAATGGGGATGCCACTGTAAGTACTTCTGTTTTAAATGTTGCCTTCAATTTTCACATAATTTTACATAAATGCAATGTATTTTCTTAGTAAAGTCTTTTTTATGCTAGTTTTTCTTCTTTCCTTGTAGCCCTTTCACCAATATTAAATACCTACACTGTGCCCTTAATAGGAAACCTTTATAACTGCAGAGCGTGGCAGGAAGAATGAAATAACCCTTCCACTTATATTTTGGTTGGATACTAACCTCAAATGTCAGTGAGCTTTCGAAGCTCTGTGGCAACAACTCATTAGGAGTTTGCCTGTGTTGTGACTCTATTTAGAAAAAAATGTTAGCTAATTTTGTGCAAAGAATTGAAAATTTAAATGTTTATGGAAAGTGAACAAATTCCTTTTTTAATGTTAACTTAAAAATGTTCATGTAAGTATTTTGTTGCTTAAAAAACAATCCTTGGGGCCAGGGATATAGCTCACCAGCACAGTACCAGCCTGGCAAGCATGAGGTTGTAAGTTCAATTTCTTGTACAAAAAAAAAAAATCTTTGGGTGAGCATTGACAGAGAAGAGCACAAAGAAACTTTCTGAAGTGATGGAAATGTTTTTTTCTCTTGACAGGTTGGGGGTTACCTGAGTGTGTAGCATTCATCGAACCCCTTAAACTATACTCTTTTCTTAATTTTCTGAAAATAATTTCAGAACAAAATAATAAGAGAATACCAATAGTTAGTGCGGTGTGTATCATTATCTTTAAAGTATTTATGAGTGCAAGACACAGACAAAAAAGTCCTTTCTTACAAAGAAGAAATAGATAACAGCACAAAACTTTCTTTTCAATAAAATAAGAGAAATTAATAGTAGAAATGAAACACATTAGCATATATACTCTTATAATGGGTGCAACTGATTGCAGGTAAGCCATGCACAACTGAAGTTTATAAGCCAAAAGCACTTCTATGGATAAATCCCTCAGAGTGTAAACATGATTGGTTTTTAGAAATTTTTGTGAAGACATTGCCAATCACCGTAGTCCTTACCTGTGTTCTATCTGTGGTGAGTCCTGGATCTCAAATGTTTTCTTCTATGGGGCCAGTTAGGGACTTGGAACTGATCAACAAAAGCAGCTCTGCAGGTGGCAGGTGTCACTGAGAGTACTTACTTTGCACCTCATTCTGTCACAGGAGCAGCTCAGCTGCTTGTTGCTCCCCAGGCATTTCCCAGCCGGCAGCCAATGATGTGGAAGGAGGATGTTTTTGACTCTGTCATGGAGACAGAGTCCAATTCCCTGCATGAGTATTTCTCCTATCTCTCTCATTACTATATTAAATATAGGTCAGGCAGATGAGTTGCTATAATTTAGTCAAACATCATTATTTCTGATCCAAGCAGCTCTCCAATTGCTTGTTACAGTCTTCCTAGGGCAGTGTTAGCCTAAACTTAATTGTGTCTTTTATTCTGTTGCTTACTTTAATGATTACAGCCAATTAGCTATATTTCAAGGGATGGTTTTCCAGTGTATCCCATGAATGTGTCTTAAAATGTGACCGACCACTTTTTAAAGGTAAATGCCAGGGAGTGACGCCAGCAGGATGACAGACCAGGATTTTCCGGTAGTACTTATCTTCTCATAGGAGCATTTATTTGAACAGTTGTCCACAAATAAAAAAGTACCTCCAAAAGTGTTAAGAAATCCAGGTGAGAGCTTACAGCACTTGGGTATAGTGCAGAAATAAAGATAGTGAAGAGTCACCATTTCATGTTACCGTTGTTACCTTCACCCAAGCCTGTGCAGTGTAGTACAGAGAAACCTCTTCCAAAATGAAGTAAGCACTCAACGTTTTCTCTAAGGGACGCCGGCCCACCCCTTGGAAATCCTGTGCTAGGAAGACCTCTGACATCCTGGCTTCAGGCCACCCCAGTGCAAAGGTAGTCCTAGACTCTAGGCCGGTACCCACAGACCATCTCCCTAGGACCACTCAGAAGCAGGCCAGCCCTACAGACCCTGCAGACCCAAGCTCCAGCCCTGCTTGAACATTACACCAGTTGCTGTGGACCCAGGAGTCATACTTCACCCTGCACACCCAGGGTCCAAGCTCACCCCAGTTGCAGGATTTGGAACCAGGCCTATACCTGGGGTCCCAGGTGCTAGGTCCATACCAGCATCAGGCCAATTCCTGAAGACTCAGTCTCATTGGCTACCCTAGTGACATACTAGTCCCTGCAGACCCTTCTGCGAGGCCTCTTCTCCCTCCTACCGTGGATGTAGGATCCAGGCCTACCCAACTCTGTGGACTGAAGGCACTCTGTTCACTGGGAGGCACCTGTGAACTATGGAACTTGGCCCTTCTACTTGATGACTAGGTAGCAGGTCAGCCTGCTCAATAATTCAAGTAGCACGTTCACCCACAGACCTTTCAGGTGGCTGGTAGAAAATATTTCTTGTTGAAGTCAGTCTATAAAGACTAGAAGATGTGGCAGTTCTTCAAATGTACAGGCCCTAATAATGAGGGAAACAAGCACTGCCAGAGAGATGAAATAAAACATCAGGATTCAACCCCAAGGGTATGGAGCACTACATACTTCCTGACAAAGGATTCAAAATAATGACTTTAGAGAAACTCAGTGAGCTAGGAGAGAACACAAATAGACAACTAAAAGAAATCAGGGAAAGAACATGTGATAATAGAAAAGCTCCATATAGAAAAACCATAAAAAAAGAACAAAATAGAGTATCTGGAGCGGAAGGACCCAATAACAGAATGGAAAGAAAAGCAGGCAGAGGAACCAGTGCACTCAAAGACAGGTCATTTAAAGTTAATCAGCCATGGAATAAAAATAGAACGAAAAGAGACAAATAAAGCGAATGGGAAATATGCGATGTCATCGTGCATACATATATGTGCCTATCGATATCCCAGAAGAGCAATAAGAGTTACAAATTTATTTAAAGCAATGAGGGCAGAAAATTTCTCAAATCTGGAAAGGAAAATCATTATACAGATCCCAAAGACTTCTAGTAGATTAAATTTAAAAAGACCTTTGCTGAGACATAGTACAATCAGGTTGTCACGGTTACAAAGAGATTATTGAAAGCAGTGAGAGAAAAGCAACTCATCACATACAAGAGAGTCCCATAACACTAGGAGAAGATTTCTCTACAGAAGTCTTACAGGATAAGAAAAATTGAGATGACATATACAATATGCTAAAAATAAAAAAAAAAAATCTGCCAACACAAACACTACACCCAGAAGTCTGTCCTTCAGAAGTGGTGAGAAAGATTTTCCCAAAAGCTACAGAAGTTCATCATTAACAAACCTGTCTTGCAAGAAATGCTAAGCAAAACTGATGTCTCAGACACACAAGCTTAAATATTGCGTGGTTTCTGTTATTTGAAAAACTCAGCACAAAAATAAAGTGCAAAATAAAGGACAGATATTAACAGGAAAAAAGACAGAAAAAATGTTATTGTAAACCAGCATGGACAATGCACTCAATTTATAAGAGAAGGATGCTAAAAGCAAAGTGAAAATATATGGAAGTATAAAACTCACTGAAAAGATAAGTTTATAGTGAAACCAAGAATTTTCCAATACTTAATAGTGGTGCATAAGCCACTCAACTCGTGTAAAATTAAAAGACAAAGTTATAGTTATAAAAGTTGTTACTGCAAGTAGAATATATAAAATATTTAAATTGCAATGTTATTAATATAAAATGTTGAGGAAGGGGAACTAAAGTGCACAGTTTTAGTACGTGCTTGGAGTCCAGTTGTTATTAGCTTAAAACAGACTGTGGTAACTTTGAGATGTTTTATGTAAATTTTATGGTAACCACAGAGAAAATAATTTGTAATGAGTACGTAAAAGATAAAGAGAAAGAAACCAAACCACGCTATACCAATAATCAAATCACTAAATGAGATAGCAAGACAAAGAGAAATGGAATAAGAGAGCTACAACATTGTTAGAACACAGTGAATCATACATTGCGAACACGTATCAATAAGAAAGAAAACAAAGAAAAAAGGTGTTACTAACTGAAATTTACACGGTTTAATTTTCATGATCCCTTGAAATGGAACGGCTGAATAGATTTTTAAAAAGCAGCAAGTTTAAGAGAGACTCATTAAGGATACAAGGGCTAAAAGTGAAAGAATGGAAAAAGATACATTACACAGCTGGTAAGCAGAAGAGAGCAAAGGTAGTTACACTTACACAAAAAATAGACTTTAAATCAAATATTGTGACACGAGACAAAGGAGAACATTATACAATGGGTAACTCACCTACCCCTAGGGGTGAGTTACAGCAGATGTAAATCTCTATGCACTCAACATCAGAACACTTAAATGTATAAAGCAAATATTAACAGATCTGAAGGAAGAAACAGCAATATAATAGCACTATTTAACTTGAATACTTTTTTTTGTTTTAAAGAGAATTTAAAAAAAGGATGATAGCAAAATGCCAACAACATAGACCAAAACAAAGCAAAGCAAAAATTATAAGAATGATACAGGGTTTCAGAGCCAAATGACAGGGATTAACAGTGGTTGTTGTGTTACGTATTTCTATCTTCATCAAAGTTGGTCAGATTACCAGATGCAAGAATGCATAACTTTAATATATTACTTTCAACAATAGATGTATCCTCTAGGCAGATAATACATATTCTTTTCAAATGCACGTGGAATAGTCTCCAGAATAAATCCTATGTTAAGTCACAACATGGGTTTTAACACATTTAAGGTGTTTGGAGCTATACAAGTATCTTCGGTCACATTTTTATGAAACTAGAAATTAAGACAAGAGGAAAATTGGAAAACTCACAAGTGTGGAAATTAAATGACACACTCTTGAACAAGCAAGAGGAATAAAAAAGAAATTGAAATATCTTAAAACAAACAAAAATGAAAAAAAAGAAAAACAAAAAATAATCTCTGCCATTTTGCTCTGAAGCCCTGTATCACTCTTATAGTTTTTCCTTTGTTTTGTTTTTGTCTGTGTTGTTGGCATTTTGCTATGGTTCTTTTTTAAAATTCTCTTTAAAAAAGCAAATGGAAATGCTACCCATCAAAATCTAAGGGTTGCAGCAAAAGCAACTGTAAGAGGGAAGTTTATAGTGACAGATATTAATATACTGACTTACATTAATAAAAAAAGATCAATTTCAAATAATCAACCTAACTTGGTACCACACTTGTCTAGAAGAACAAAATAAGTTCAAAGTTAATACGGGAAATAAAGAATAAAGATCAGAGCAGAAATAAATGAAATAAAGGCTGGAAGAAGGGTAGGAAAACATCAATGAAATTAGTAGTTGGTTTTCCAAAAATTAATGAAATTGACAAACCATTAGTTAGCCTAAGAAAAGAAGACATGCGTGAAAATTATAAATGAAAGAGAAACACGTCTGTTCCAAGGAAGATTATAAGAGACTACTAGAAACAATTATATGTCAAATAAATTAGATGACCTAGAAGAAATGGATAGTTTGCAGACACATAAAATTTATCAAGACTGAATCATGAGGAGAAATTGAACTGACCAATACCAAAGAAATTGAATTAGTTATAACTCCTCCCCCCAAATAACCCAAGTAGTTGATGGCTTCAGTGCCAAATTTTACCACACACTTAAAGAAGGATTAATGCCAACCATTCTCACATTTTTTCCAAAAAAATTAAAGGGAAGAAAATTCTTTTAAACTGGTTCTAGAAGGTCACAATTATCCTTAGACTACAATCAGAAAAAATACCAGAAGAAAAAAATTTACAGGCCAATATCACTGCTGAATATCAATGTAAAAATAAAACAAAATACTATCAAGTTGAATGCAAGAATGTGTTAAAAGACATACATCATGACCAAGTGGACTGTACCCTGATGATGCAAAGATGGCTTAGCCTACACAAATCAATAAATGCGATACGCATTATCAACAAAGTGAAGGGTAAAGCCCATATAACCTTCTCCATATGTGCAGAAAAGCATTTGGTAAAGATAAAATTTTATGTCTGTTTATAGTAACCTCTCAAAGAATTGATAGGATTGTAGATCAATGTGAGTACCTCAGTGTAAGTACCTCCATGTAAGAAAGACCATCTATGAGAAGCCCAGAGCTAACATCATATTCGATGGTGAAAAGCTGAAAGTCTTTTCCTCTGCTATGAGGAACAAGACAAAGATGTCCTTTTTGCAACTTCTGTTCAGCATAATGTTGAAAGTTCTTGCCAAAACATGCAAGAAAAAGAAATAAAGACATCTGAATTGAAATGAAGAAATAAACTTGTTTCCATTTGCAGATGATATGATCTTATATATAAACCCCCTAAAGATACCACTAATAGAAATAATAATATTATTATAATATTATAATAAAATCAGTAAAGTTACAGGGTACAAAATCAACATACAAAAATCAATTGCACTTCTATACATTAACAATGAGCTATCTGAAAGAAAACCAAGAAAATTCCACTTACAATAGCATCAATAAGAATAAATTTAACTACAGAGATGAAAGACTAGCACACTGGAAACCAGAAAACATTGATAAATGAAATTGAATAAGATAAAAATAAATAAAAAAATAACTTAGGTTGCTATAATAAATAGTGGAATAGGAGAATCAACAATGCTAAAAATGTTACCATATGCCTAAAGCAGTCTAAAGATTCAATACAATCCTTCTTCAAAATTCCAGTAACATTTTTCACAAAATAAAAAACCAATTTAAAAATTGATATAAAATCACAAAAGACCCCAAATAGCCAAAGCAATCTTGATCAGAAAAAAACCAAAGCTAGATGTATCAGCTTACCTGATCTCAAAATCTATAAAAGAAAAGAATCACAATGCCAAAGAGATATCTGCACTCCCGTGTTTAGTGCAGTGTTATTCACAATAGCAAAGACAGGCAATCAATGTAACTGTCCACTGATGGGTGAATAAAGAAAATGCATGTGTATGTATATAGGTGATGGAATTCTATTCTGCTGAAATAATACTGACATATACGAAAGGAGGACTTTTTTTCTTTTGCAGCAAACAAAGATAAACCTGGAAGGCATTATACTAAGTGAAATAGGACAAGCACAAGAACGCAAAACATTGTGCCATCTAAAAGAAGTGGAACACGCAGAGTGAGAGGGGGTGGAGTTGCCAGGGGCTAATGAGGCCTCGGGTGGGGGAAGGGTAGGGGTTGGTCAAACAGCAAGAAGTTTCAGTTAGACTGGAGGAATACATTCTGGAGATCTGTTTTATAGCATAATGAGCACAGTTAAGCTGGTGCCCCAGCTCGAGAGAGCAGAAAGGCCACTCTGTAGGACACTGTGACTGGCGTGTTATTGGGGGTGTATGTGGGAGACCTGAGAAGAGAATATCCCAGTTTGGGCCAGTTAGGGTTTGAGGGGACCCGACTTTTAACTGAAAATCTAGATCGCAGACTTATTACATGCTTGGGGAATGGTATTTTTTGTTTTTATTTATTTAATTTCTTGTTTTGAGTCAGGGCCTTGCTATGTAGCTCAGGTTGGCCTTGAACTCACTGTGTAGCCCAGGCTGGTCTCGAACTCACAGCAGTGCTCCTCCCCATAGCCTCCCCAGTGCAGTGGTTACAGATGTGTGCAACCACTCCCTCATTTTTTTTGGAAACTAATGAATGGTCAGCATTGTATGACTGAGTAAGAGGTGGGCGGGCCCATGAGCAGACTGTGAGGAAGTAAGCACAGAGTTCCTCATGATCTGATACTGGGCCCAAGGCAAACTCTTTCTAGAATAATGACTCTAGTCTTAGGAGAATGCATAACCATAGATGGACAGAACATGAAGATATAGGCCCCTAGGGCTGCTAGGTCAAACTTGAAAATTTTCCTAATTAAGGCTTTCAGGTTTTACAAAACAATATAATAACTTTATTACATCAATCAACTGGAGTAAGATTGTTACTTGGACTAGAAATATCCTAACTGATATAATAAGTATTATATATATATATCATACTCTTTAGGTCTTCGGTGTAAAAGTAAATAAATGGCATGTTTATTTTTAAAAAGTGTTGAACAAGGAAATTACAGTTCCTAGAAGAGCCTGCTGACTTAGTTATATTTTGTGTGAAATAACTATTCAGTCATTTGATATGAGATCATTTTAAATATTTTTAAAAGGCTATTTAAACATTAAAATGTACTCAAAATTACCTTGTTTTAGCAACTTGTTTAGGTCTCAACTCCAAATTTATGTTTATTTGGTCATAGCTTATTAATATTCATAAAGCATAGTCAATCTAGTGTGGAATTCATTTAACTTGTTTCTCTGCAAAAGCAAATTTATTTCAGATTTATTCATAATTGCCCATGGACCTATGGCACTTGGAGGATATGGGATAATTTCTCCAAGGCACAAACTTAATCATCTTTCTGTACCTTTTGTCATAGCCTGGATTTTTAGAGTTTCAGGAACGAAAATATTTCAACTAACTAAACAGTTACTAAGCTGACAACATAGATAAAAGGTTATCATTTCAGTATAGCAATTTATTACAAACCACTTGAATATTAGAGCACCTATAACTTTATTACATACAGCCGAAAGAAGGTATTGTAGGTCATCCCAAAAGGAGTTTTAGGATATCACTTCTTTCGGTGCAAATCACCTTCTTTCAGTGCAAATCCATCTCTTTCTTTCCTTTGATATTTTCACCTTTACATAGAAAGAACAATCTTAGGCTTGGAGTCCATTTCCCTCCCACAACTCCTATTTTCCCACTCACCTCTAAGATGCTTTTTCTCATTTACTGAAGAGCTGTCACTTGTACTATTGGAATCGTGCTTTGTAACTCTCTGTTACTGCCTTAGCCTGAGAGACTTCCTATCAGAGAGAAAGAAATGGGTAGGGAGAGGCTGCCATAGGTGTGCATTCGCTTTCTCTCATGGGGATCTGTTGATAGAGTACAGATGTGTATTTCTTTGTGTAAATGGGGAAGGGAGGCCTCAGGAAGGTTCAAGTGAGCTAGACGGTTCTGGAAGGAACTTTATTCGCAAGCAACTAAGTAGAAAGAGGAGGCACAGATGTCACTGGGAGGAGATGGATGTACCAGCCAACCCTATGAGGCATCTGACTGCTGATTCTATGTGGAGATCCCAGGGAGATAGAATCTCCAGGTCACTCTTAACATAATGAGCTGCTAGTAAGGCATGATGAAGGAAACAGAAAACAAAGGTGAAATCTTTCATGACCAAGATCCAAAGGGTATAGGAATGAAAAGAAGTGCTGTAGAGGGAGAGGGAGAGAATTCAGACTCTCCACTGTACAACCGAGTGGTAGCCAGTCTCTAGAGAGTCACTTTGTTCCCTAGAGGCAAGAGCCGTCCAATGAGAACCACGTGAAAGAAGGTTCTGCTTGGGTGATTCTGTGCTCTTGCTAGGAAAGACTGCTGCAAAGGTGGTTTGGCCAAGACCAGGGACACCAACCTCACATGGTGAGAACGTTCCCAGTATTATCAATGAAAGTCTCAGAAACCCCCTCAGGGTTCCAGCAGCCTAGACTCCTGAAGGATTTGCCATGGGGCTGGAGGTTAGGGACCTTGCAGGAATGGGCTTTCCTGGATATTTACTATATTGCTGGCTAGGGCAGGTCAAAGGGGGATCAATAGAAGAAAATTTGCAAAGGACAGTTCATGTAGGAGATCCACTTTTCTCTCAACTTCATTTTGGATTCCAGGCACTTATGATCCAGGGAGAGAAAGACAAAATTATTACTATTGAAGCTCTGCGTCATACCTGCGATCTTCTTCTGTAGCAGTGAGGTGTCAAGAGACCACAAAATTAGAATTCTGGCTTCAGGGGAAGAGATAATGGGATTAGGACAGTAAGGTACATGGAATGGGTGTGGTGGGGGGGTGAAGTAGAGGCATACGTATGGAGTGGGTTTCTTTTATAGTCCACTCATGCCATGGCCAAAAGGTGGCTGTTTAAATTTCCTCTTGTAAAATGAAGCCAAAGAAAATGCCAAACTTCTCGTTGGAAGAAGGCATTTCTCTTTGAAAGTAAATATAGAAGAGAGAAAATACGTGAAAAAACTCCACTAATTTCAACTCAAAATATATGCATTCACAGAGTGACATCTGGGGGACATATGGGAAGAGTTAAGAGGCAGCAGGGCTCTGCAACAAATCAGAGTAATATTAACTTTTAGGAGCAGCTGCTTGTTCTTTTTGGGGAGAATTAGACAACCCTAGAATTAAACAATTATACTTTTAGTATGGAAAAGGTATATCAACGCATGGGCAGACACCTGCTGATGCAAACGCATGGTGGCTAAAAGGTGCAGAGGTAAAAACTGGAGAATTGTGGGCAGCTGTGCAGATAAAGGTGCAGCAGAGGAAACAAGGGGCAGAGTGGGGCACAGGGAATGGATAATTTACCTCTGAAGCTGCTTGGTGGCTTCAAATTCAAACATGGAATAGTCTTTTCCTGAAAGAAGAGTTCACAGTCAAATATGTTTGGGAAGCAGTGCTTCCTTTGCTCCCTTCTTAGTATGTATTTTAACACATCCAGTTGCTTCAATTTGTTTCCAGAACTTATTGAAACTGCTAATTTTGCTTTTAATTGAGAACCAGTTATTATCCCAAAGAAAGTAATGACAGACAGAACATCTACTTTTACACATACGACTCCTGAAATTTTGTTTCTAGCATAAGCCGGTGAAAACCTCAGAAAGGCCCTTGAAAATTTTCAAAAATCAGTGCCATATTTGTTGGTAGCTTTTACAAGCAAGAGTTTTCTCTCCTGCCGAGTCAGAGCATAGAGCCAGTGTCAATATCAACTGCTCAGGGAATTTGGTTCCCTTGCCAAAGCTCCACTTGGACATTGAAGTATCTGTCTTTTCAGGAAAAAAGGATTTTCTTAGTTCACAAGAGGTCTGAATGACTGAATTTTGTGAATTTTCTCCTTGAATATTTTAAATCCAAAATCTAAAGAGACCAATCTTGGAGACATGCTTCAAGCAAGACCAGAATAAAAAGGCATTGAAGTGAACTTTTCAAGGTCTGAGTGATATTTCAATGAAAAATAAACTTTATCACTCAAGTCATTTGTTCAAATTCTCTCTAAAATTTGGAGTGGAGCAAAAAATTAAGATTATCATGTGAAGTAAGGACTCATTCAGAAAAGATTGGTGTTTACTTGTGGTGTTAGTAAAATACAAATGAAGTTCTCAACTAAACACTACTCTTATAATTGCAAGCCTGTTTGAAAGGGTAAAATATAACAAAATTACTCTATAAATATTTTATAACTGAGGACATTTTAGCTGAGCAGCCTAAGCGTAGCCTTTTAGGTTGAAGGCAATATACTGTTGTTGTCATAAGATACAAATAGATCATCCATCATTATCTGAGGGGATTTTTGCAATTAACTACAAAAAAGGGCTTTGTTCAGATGAAACAGAAAGCACTAATTAAGACTATTTAGGAAAGATGTGTATTATCTTTGAAGAATTCCTTTTGAAGACGTGTCTTGAGCTGTCCTTAAAAAATATGTATTATCTTTCAGACTTCTTTTGAAGATTTGTCTTGACTGAGTTATCCTTTCTGTGATACATGAAGCTTTGATGAGCTTTGCGATCACTTTACTGTACAGTCTATAAGAGCAATTTCTCTCTGAGTCATGAAATGCAGGGAGAAGTGGAGATGTACAGTGTAGACCCAAGATAAGCCAATGCATTTTTTTTCTGGAATTGCCATATTTCTAGGTAGGACCGCACTGAGGAAAATTTGTGAAGGTCAGTGTTTCATGGGGATTCCTGCACTCTCTAAGAATGCACCCTTCCCCACCTGGTTTCTGCATGGCCCAGTCCTGCCCGCCAAGTATCCTTCTTGAGTGTCACACACTGGCTTGCCTCTATGCTCTTTATTGTACCTTATTACTGCATCTTCCTGAAATGTCACATTTTAACTTCCTACCTTACTCACAAGAGCAAGACACAGGAAACAATGTAAATGGGAAACAGTAAGAAAACTTTCAAAATAAATGCTGCAATACTAGCCAGTGATGAAATGATGACTCTTATCACTAAGGAAATAGGTGAAAAATAATAAATTCTATACATTTTACATATTTCATATATGTTACATATATATTCTAAATATATATAAAGTCTATATTAGTGCTTTTGGCCACATGTCTGTACACATATGCACACCACTAAAATGTTCATAGCACTTATCTCTCTGTACAATTGGTTTATTTTTGTGTTTATATTTTCTTCATTCAAAATTGCCTACAGTGCACATATACTGTATTACTTTCCTAATGAAATATTTGAAAAAAAAAAACCTAAAATAATGGCACTATTTTCTCTGTAGTTCATTTATTTGAATCTCTGGTTTGGGCCAGGGAAGTTGTATTTATGTAGTTGTGGTGACCTCTGTCAAGTGATTTTGACTTTGGGAGGAGGGATAGGTTAAAGTTGGTCACTCGAGCTGTGACCTGGAAGGTACTGGTGTTTCCCTTCCCACTCCCTGCTCTGCCCTCTGCTTCCGGGTCACCATGACATGAGCAGCTGTCCTTCCCTCAGAGCCTTCCACCCTGATCTGCCTATCTTGGAGCTTGCTCACTGTGGACTGAATCCTGTGGAAACCATGAACCAAAATAAACCCCTCCTCCTTTACATCATGGGTGTTGACTTTTTTGTTTGTTTTGTAGCAGAAAAGAGCCCCTCCTCAGCCAGTATACTTCAGTTTGTTAGTTGCTCAGATAATAATTCCTGTTCCAGATCCCATTTCTCTTGTCTCTTAGAAAAGGCTAGTCACTGTGATGCACACTGTATAAACCAGTCCCTAGTTGACAAGTCATTCTGCTTCTGCACATCCTGCTTGCTTGTCTCATGTAAAACCTAAACCACCAGAGCTCAGGGACTGATGTTCTGGGAATGACCCTAATCAGTGCCCATCAATGTAAATAAATCTGTCTCCAAATCCTGGATGTTGCTTCGAGATAGATTTCTGCAGCCCTTGCAGTTTATTTGCTCTTTTGAGACATAGTCTTGCTATGTAGTTCAGGCTGGCATTGAACTTACTTTGTAGCCCAAGCTGGCCTTGAACTTGCAACAATCCTCATGCCTTTCCCTCCCAAGTTCCGGGATTACAGGTGTGCACCACCATGTTCAGCCTTAGCAAGTGTTAACTATTGTGTCTTTGTGATAAGAAACAACTAAGATATCAGAATTCTGAGAGAGATGTTCTGGGCATTGTTCAAGGATGGTTCCAAGGACCTTTTTATTTGCAAATAAGTTTATACAAAGACACTAAGCCTCTGGATGATCTCAGTAGGAACAAATGGAGAAAATAATGCAGGTCCAGGTCTGAGGGTGGAGAAGGGAAGGGAAAGTTGTTTTGGTTGACTTGAGTCTGCTGTGCCACAGTTTCTTGGGTATGAAATGGGCACGAGGGGGACATCGCTTTCTCTGAGGTGCATGTTTACCCTAAGCACCAGAGTGGTTGAGGGATGTGAGTCGCTCGGTTGGTATCTGGGTGAGCCTTCCCTGGCATTCCCCTTTCTTGCTCCTCAAGGTGCACAATCCTCGGCAACCTGTGGGTGTGTACATCAGAGCCGGCAGTTCAGTGGCTGACAAAGCAGCCTTCTCTGCGCAGGAAACTTGTTTCTACCCCAAAAATAAATCCTGTTCTGTCACTTCCCAGATCTTTGCACCCACTGCCTCTCTGCCTAGAGCGCGACAGATGAAGTGACTTCTTCTCATCTTCTGTTTTGTTCTAGTAGCCCTCGGAAAGTGGCATTATGGTAGCCTGAACCCCTTCCCTGCCGCTGTACGTGCTGCTTCTTTCTGTGGTGTCTCCAGTGCACAGCTAGCTCTGCGTTCACTGTTGTGTCTGTGGAACATAATTGAACACCTGGAAAGGATTGGCTGTGGAAATTGGGTCCATGGATATTCACGGATAAGATTTTGCTTCTAAGTAAAAGCAATCAATAAACAAGACCACAACTCAAAAGTAAGCGAAGTATGAGCAATCAAATACCTTTGCACTGTCGTGTTTGAACTTCCTCTGGTCCTCAGCCACTCTCCGCTCTAAGCCTCTCAGTCTCAGCATCTGCCAGGGCTCTCGCGGAAACTTCAGGAATCTACCTCAGATTTCTCACCTGACTTCCCCCTAGCATTGTCTCAAAGGCATTCGCTTTTTTTTTCCTTAGAAGCAAAACAGAATCCCAATATTTTACATGCATAAATTATTTGGTGCTTAGAAAGAAGTTTGAATGTATTTGATATTATGTTCAATTGTATTCTTGCTTTTTAAAAGAATACAGTATTTATCTCCATCTATCTATCCAGTTATTTAAATTAGTTATCTAACATATCTGTATGCCAGGATAGAAGAGTGTTGGAAATGATGTTTACTTATTGTTGATTGTGGAGACATTTGAATGACTTTTAAACATACTTATTTATCCTGGTCAGTATTGATATGCTAAAGAAATGAATATGGATCCTTTTACAACTATTAGTCCAGAATAATTAAAGTCTCTGCTTCTATAAGTGTTTGAAAGAGCCCATGCTTTATTTAATGTCAGATCATGGATTTGCCTGCCCTATTATTTAGCAGGCACAAAAGCTAAAGGTACAGAGAGTTAAGTTAACTGAACTGCACAGCAGAAAGCTGACCTGTGTTTATAGCAATTTTGAGTCCTGCTGATCTGAACTTGGACATCTTTTCAATCATCACTACATAGTGTATACTTGGGGGAATGGATCTGACACAATTCCAGGTAGATCAAGGAGAGAGGAATATCGACAGGCCGAGGTGGTCCAGTCAGAGCAATGCTATCTGTCAAGCTTTCCTTAAAACCGTGTGTAACCTGAGACATGAAAAATAGAATACAAGGCGGCCACAGCCTTACTGTTTTCCAGAGAATGCATGATAAAGACACATTGCTCAAAAAGTTCCTAGTGAAGAACCTTCTAAATTTTATATGGATGACTTTATGGGGTTTTGATGCTGCTACTATCAATTCTTTCTGGGAAAAGGAATTTAAATAGAAGTTTTGGCTGAACTCTGAGGTGATAGATAGAAGATCACAAAATTAACTGTGAGGCAGAGAATCCTATAGGAATTCCCAAGAAAATAACCAAAAATCAGTTACATGACTCCCACACTGTAGCAGAAGATACCCGCCCTACCCCAGCCAGTATGCTTCAGTTTGTTAGTTGCCCAGATAATAGTTCCAGTTCCAGTTCCTGTTACTTTTGATTTTAGAAACAGCTGGTCACTGTGGTGCATGTCATAAGAACCAATTCCCAGTTGACAAGCCATTCTACCTCTGTACTTCCCCCTTGCTTAGCCTCTATAAGCCCTAGACCACCAGAAATCAGGATCTAAGTTTTGGAAATGATCCCAGTCAATGCCTGTCTTCATAAATAAATCTGCCTCCAAATCTTGGATGTTGTTTCCCTGTTTCTGTCTGCCGTTGCAACACAGCTTTCCCTCCCAAGGATATCAAAGGGTCAGTTGTTGGAAATCAAGGAGGCTTTGCAAAGAGGATTTTGTTGGACATCTAGTCCCCAAGGAGAAATGTTCATGTACACGTGTTTCTCTTGCAGGCCCAGTTAAGACAAAGGGGCTTCAACGTGATCACTTGGCGAACATATGTGACCCCTTCCGTTAGAAGGACATGCTTGGTTGGTGTCTGGTGATTGTCTAAAAATATTCAGGCTGAGAGATGGGCTGAGTATTTGCTGTGGTCTTCTTGAGCCCATAGGGTGGAATAAAAGGCATGTGCCAGGATGAGAGGGAATGAAGATGATCCAGGATGCAGAGCTCTGTGGAGTCCCTTTGGGCTAGCGGCGGAAGTGAAATCAGGAAGTGAAATCACGAGAGAAGAATCTTCCGAGGCCCAGGAGAAATAGCAACCGGAGCAGTGTGACTCAATCTATACAATGGCTTGCTCCAAACCAGGGGCGGCGGGCCAGAGGCTGGACCAAAAATGTAAGTCAGCTGGGTCACTAGTTTACAAGATTAAGTCATGGTTTACAAGTTAAGATTCACTTGGAATAAGTCAGAATTACTGCATCGGTTGCTTCAAGTTTCCATATACAACCTCTTACGTAATGCCCAAGAGGTAAATTGGTCCCATACCTGCTGAACAAATCAGTGCCCTCAAGTGGACATTAAAATAACAATAATCACATGGAAACAAACAGCCAGTAAACAAAACCTGCCTGCTGGGAAGTCATACATCACTGAATGTTAAACAGATTTAACGAGTATCGAAAGGGCACCAGGTGATTAGTTTGACCCGGGACACCCACATATCCTGGTTCAGCCTTGTACGTGAGACTCGTAGGGTTTGTTCCTAAGCCCCTTTCTCTGCTCTGCAGCCACAGGTCTTATTCCTAAGTCTTACTTCACCCCAGAGAGAACATAATGTCAGGGTACTTTGAGTACCAACCTGTGAAATCAGAAAATTGTTACTTCCTATTTTATTTAAATCAACTTTGATAAGAAAGGATAACTGAATTTGCTACAAGTTAGTAATTGCTTGTAAAAAAACAGAAAAGAAGGGGTATGTGTAACATGTGATTTGTGAAGGTTAAACATGAGTTAGCTATTTTATCTTAGATGGATAAGGCTAAGGGTGATGTAAATATTTTCATAATAGTAACTATAAAATTTAGGTTAAATTTATTCTGAATCCTGTCTTCATAAAATTAAATATTTGTCTCTTTGCTACAGAGGGCACATGCCAAGATGCTATTTTGGGTAGGTTTGAAGAATATTGACTTATAATTCCAGACTAGGCTATGATGTGCGTGAAAATTCAATTGGTTAGAGTATTTGTTGCAAAAACTGTATTTTCTACATAAATTTGTAAACTATGCTCTTCATGTATTGATTCATCCTAGGAGGTTAAGTGTTGATACCAATTAGCTGATGGTATCATTAATCTAGCTGAAATTAACTCCATTAGAAGAAGACAAGTGTGCGATTTTCTTTAATTAAGAACATTGCTGAAGGCATAACTCTTCTTTATGATATCTATTTACAATCAAAGAGTAACACATAACAGCAAAACATGATAATCTCAATTTCTGTAACCTCTGTCCCCAGTTAACCAAGTTTATCTCTAGGATGGGGCAGTAACAGATTTGAGCCTAAAGCTCAGCAAATTTCCCTGACCCCTTCGCCCCTCTACACTTGGCTACTGTTCAGACTTCTATTTTGTTGTCCTTTGTAGATAATTCAACCCAAAATGATGCAAGCAAGAGAACTTAGCTCCCACAACAGAAGGGTTAAGGCAATAAACTAAGGTATCTCCGATGGTCAGAGAACACTGTTCAGGTTGGCTCTCTCAGTGCGGGTTCTGCTTTATTGCTGTTGGCTTCATTCTTAGGCAGCCTCTTCCCTCCATGGGGTAGGAAGGTTCTGTATTTAGGGTATGGTTTGAAAGCATTGATGTTGACATCTAGTGGAACCTTTGAAAGGGGACCAGCAGGAAGTAGTTATATCATAGGAGGAGCCATCCATGGAAGGGATGGGTGTAGTTCTCTGGGGACCCCAGTGAGTTCCTGTGAGAGGAAGTTGCCATAATAGAGCAAGCCTGGGCAGTATCCCTCAGTCTCACTATGTGAGAAACGTGACTTCTTCAAGGCTTCTACCATTATGATGCCCTCTGTCATAAGCCATTACCAGAGCCAAGAAAATAGTGGGGCTATGCTTGCAAATCTCCAGAACTGCAAGCTCAATGAACCTCTTTTATTTATAGAGTATGCAGCCTTGGGTATTATAGTAACAGAAAGTGTCCCAAGACAGATGGTTACTAGCACCTCTAATTTTTCTTTAACAGTTTAGCAATTTTAATGTTTAAAGAGGAGTCCTTTTCCAACACTTCCATTAAAAGTCTTGGAACTCATTAGTTTTTGGATCTTATTGGTCTACTTTGGTTTCCCCAAGCAAATCACTATTTTTCAGGAAAATGCAGTTGGCAAGGCATGTGTCACATCTTCCTTCCTTGCCAACAAGAGGAAAACTCACCACTCAGACAGTCTCCCCGACCTCTAGGGCAGTGTGTAAGGTTGGGGGTGCTGGAGTTATTCCAAGGAAGGCAAGGTTCTCCATATATGGAGAGCTGTGTCAGGTCTGGCCCTCTTGCCTTCCTCCTTTACTGGGTGTTTGTTAGTGTGTACACCTATGCCTGATGCTATGCCTAGTTCCTATCTTCTGCATTTCTTCCTCTATGTAAGCCCTCTAGTTTTGTAACTCTAGCATCATGTTAGAAGTTACATGGGGCACTGAAACTTTAAAGCAATAATGATACCTAGTCTCTGCCTGAGAGATTTTGATTCCATGAGTGCTAAACTTCCCTTGGAAATAGTAGCTTTTAACCAGGTCCAACCCTTAAGCTAAAGGAGTGAAGCGTTCAGGGTGACATTTCAGACATTCATCGGAGAAAACATTTGGAGAAGCATCAAGGCCTTGTCGCTACTCTTAAGATAATATCTGAAGCAGTTCCTCATTTCACCTTTGTGTGTGATTTAAACAAAGTATAATTAACTTAGTGATCATATGCTACCACACAGAAGCAGTTCATT
>PVLD010010782.1:0-68918 GCA_004027595.1 Dinomys branickii | reverse complement strand
GCTTTCCCACGTCTCGCCCCGGCAGCCTGGTCCGCCCTACCACATCTCCCCTGGCATCTCAGAGAAATACGCCCAGTTTAAACTTCCCAGCCGAGGTCCCGGCATTCACGCTCGCCAAGTCTGTCTCGAGCTGGTGGTGTTTATTAAGGAGGTTCGCTCCCTTGCTGCTCACCTGGTCGCCATCTTCCCCGGATCCCTATATTGGGATAATTTAGGTAATTGGAAAGAAGGAAATCCTGAAGTGTGGCTGGAAAAGTCTTCGTAATTATGAGGATATTCATTATCCTTATTGTGATGAGAGAATGAATATAAATATTCTTTTGTGCACTGCAGAATATTGAAGTTAATGTGGATATTCTGCTGTGAAGTTTGTGAAGTTCTTGACTGGATAATTTATGGGTAGCAAGTGGTGATTTTGCATCATTCTACTGTTATTTTAATCTCTTTGAATGTAGGTTTGCTGAAAGAAAGCTTTTACGTAGAAAGAATTTGGTTTAATTGATATCTTTGTTATTTGACTGTGGTATGACATGCCCCCATTACTTTATAAATGCTAGCTTTAGTTTTCTCCTCTGTAAATAATGGTTAACTGTTTCATCATATTGTTACAGAATTAAATGAGATTATATAAAAAGAATTTTATAACCTATAAAATACCATGGTTTGTAAGGTGTCAGCTTCTTTGGAAATTATTTCATGAAGCATCAGGTACTATTTTCTATACTTTTAAATCATGATAGAAATATAGGTGGTGGTTTTTTTTTTTTTTTGGCGGTACTGGGGATCGAACTCAGGACCCTGCGCTTGCTAGGCAAGCGCTTATTCCACTGAGCTATATCCCCAGCCCTAGGTGGTGGTTTTAACATTTTTATTTATAGGCATTTTGTTGATGACAAGATCAGTTTGTCCACTCTGTAGATGAATGGTTTCATTTTTTTAAAAGTTTATTTATTGAGCTGAATATCCTAACAAAGTTTTTTTTGTTTTTTTTCCCTGTTTATCCAAGCCCTACATAAAATATTTCTTCCTCATCAAAGCTTGGAAAGGTGTTGTCCTATGGACAGGTTCCTCCAGTTCTAGTTCCACAAGGAAGCAAAGAGGTCTTGACTGGGCTGGAGATGGGCCCAAGGAAAGTCTTTGGATCAGAATGGCTATTAGGTTTCTCTTTTTTTTAAAATAAAATTTGCAACCCTAATTAAGTAGATAAGATATGTAGGGTCTGTCTCCATTAGCAGTGATTGAATAGAGTTTTATTATGCTGCTTTATGCCCTCCCTATATAGTAAAGGAACTGAAGGAAAGGCACAGGAGTCTATGAAGAGTGTAGTAGGAGCACTAATCTAGATAGGAAGGGGGCTCGGGGAAGACTTCCTTCCACAAATGACAGGGAAAACAGAATCTAGAGAATAAGGACAAGTCTGGTGACAAGATGGACATAAGTGGAAGGAAGGGTATGGAACATGGAATAGCTTAGTCACTGTAAATGAGAAAGACCCCATGCTGATGAAGTACAGAAACTTCTTCACACAGGACTTGGTCTTCAATCTAAGCTAAAACAAATGAAAGACTTCCGGAAGAAACCAGATTTTTTTTTTGAAATATCATTCCTGATAGTTATTATGAAGCGGACAAAGTAGACTCAGAGGAAATTACTGTGTGGTATAAGCAAGTGATGGAGGAATCATAAGGAGTTGGTCTTGAACTTAGAAGTCAGAGGGAATGATACGCTGAATGCTTAATTTAAAGAGGAAATTTATGGGCCTTTTTGAAATGTTGGGGTCCTAAAGTAATTTCCCTCCCAGTTCTTTCTCTACCATTGATCTGACAAGTCTTGAATATTTCTCTAATATCCGTATAATCCTATTCTTGTCATGTAAGAGCACCAGCATCTGCACTAGTCTCCTATCTCATCCCATTCTCTATTAAAGTAAGTAAGATGTTAGCATTATACAACATACATGGATTCTTACAATTAGCAGTGATGGCACCTAAACAATTCAGTATTCCAAAGAGCAAATGTTTTCTCAAAGTTGTGTTTTCTTTTGGCCCCTGAGAATTCTTAGAAACGTAATCCTGAAGCTCTAAAACTTCTGCTGTCGATAGTCATATGAGATTACATGAAAAATATTTGATCTTCCCCGCATCTCCTGGCTCCATAATCATGTGTTTATATAAGACTTAGCTTTAAAGTTAATTTCTCCTTGTGTATGGATTTAGTGTCTTTTTGGTCTAATATTAAAAGGAAACAATGGTTTCTATGTTAGGTTTATTTCCAATAATGGTGAACTTTTGAAATAGCATGTTCATTTCCCTAGGGATTCTTTGTTATTATTCCAATGCACTTCACTGGTAAGACTGGCTTAACGTGCCCTGAGCTCATAATCCCATATTAACACACACAGACCCACACACCTTGACATAGTCTTTTTCCTGAATAGCCACAAATTAAGACTAATCAAAATAATACATTTCCAGTTTGTACTTTAACCTACCAAAGATTTTCTAGAAATAATCTGGTTGGGATAATTTCTCCAGGAACTTGAATGAAGAGAAATTTCTGTCTATTGGACACAGGGTGATGTAGTGAAGGCCAAATTCAGCCTTGTTCTGTAAAGGTTTTACTTCTTTTCTCAAGCACCATGTCCTTCATTTACATTTCTGTCAACTTTCTGACCTTCTTTAAGGATCAAAACATGTCAACTTCCCACCAAGAATTTTTCCTCACATTTTCAGATAATCTCTAAAAAATAATTGTAACTAAAATCTTTTCAAATAAAAATAACATTCCAAAGGATAAAATAGCTACATTTTTCACCATGTTCATATGCAATACTATTCCAATAATGGCCTGCACAGAGTGTAGAATCTAAATCATTCTCATCAATTGATAGGCCACCCTCTTTGTTATTTTCTCATTGCTGGAACAAGCTACCCATCATCTGCAAGTTAAAGGTGGGAAGGTTTACTTTGGCGCATGAGGTTTCAGTCCATAGTCAGCTGACTCCAAGAAAAGGCGGAACGGCGGAGCTGCCTGACAAAGGTGAAAGAGCTCATGATAAGCCAGGCAGGAAGCAGTGCAAAGGCCAGGATCAAAGGAACGGGGAGGATGTATATCATCCCAACTCACACCCACAGTGACCCATCTCTTCCCGCCAGGCTCCTCCTCCCAGCATCACACCTAGCTATAAAGCCAAGGCTGGATTAATCCAGTATCACACACCCATGATCCAGTCACTTTCACAAAGCCCCACCTGTGAACGCAGGAGGCTTTGGGAGAGCATCTAGATATGAGCCAAAATAGTCATATTACATCAAGGAGACTATTGAAACAAGTGTGATATCTAAATAAGTTTACAAACACCTTTTCTTTTTAATACTAGCATTTATTTTCTTTTTATTTATTTTAAAGAGAAAAAGAGAAAAGAACAATTGCAAAATCCCAACAACATAGACAAAAACAAAACAAATGGTACGGTGTTTCAGGAAAAAATGATAGGAATTAACAGTGGCCGTTATATTACATATTCTTATCTACAGTGAAGTTACTTGGACTACCAGATGTAAGAATGAAAGACTGATCAAGCCATTAAAGAGAATAAAAAGTAAAAACAAAAAATCCATTAGAAATAATACAGTTTCACTAGAGTAAGTCTAAAAGACATTGACACAGAAGAGCTTGGAAGTCATACATCTGGAATTTTTGAAATGATAGCAACTGAAGTAAAGGATCAACTCCATCAGGCCATAGAAGAAATCGGATCAGAAATAATCTGTCAGTTATAAAAGAAATGAAAGCAACAATGAAAGAATTGCTCGGCACATCTAAAGAAGACATAGATAAGAAAATCGGGTAGCAATAGAAAAACATGGAAACCTTGAATGAACAATATAGGATAGAATTAGACTCCATATGAAATAGATTCAAATAGGGGCTGGGGATATAGCTCAGTGGAATAAGCGCTTGCCTAGCAAGCGCAGGGTCCTGAGTTCGATCCCCAGTACCACAAAAAAAAAAAAAAAAGAAATAGATTCAAAGAGATATCCAGGAAATTTAAAATTCCATCAAAAACTGGAAAAACTACGTGAACAAAGCTAAAGATAGACTTTCAGACCTTGAAGTCATTGCTGCAGCTAATGATTATGAAAGGAAGGATAGCTTACAAATAACAAGGAACCACAAAACAACAATGCAACAGGGGCAAGTTGAAGCAAAAAGAAAATAAGATTAATAGGTTTCAATGAAAGAGCAGGAGTCAACATAAGTGACATAAAAGGACTATTTGCAGAAGTAATAGCAGAAAATTTCCCAAGCATGGAAAAAGAATCAGACATACAAATAAGTGAAGCACATAGAACTCCAATTAGCCATAACCAAAATAAATCTACACCCAGACATATAGTGATTAAGATACCAGAAATTCATCAAAAGAACAGAATTTTAAAAGTTGTTAGAGACAAGAAACAGATCACATGTAAAGGAAAGCCTGTCAGAATCACAGCAGATTTCTCAACACAACCCATCAAGTCAAGAAGAACTTGGAGTGAAATATTTCAGGTCCTGCAAGAAAACAACTTCCAACCCAGACTGATGTATCCTGGAAAACAATCCTTCAAAATTAATGAAGAAATAAAATATTTCCATAATAAAGAACAACTGAAGAACTTCATTAGTGCCAAGGCAATCATTTCATATCAATATGCAAAATACAAAATTCTAATGATGCCAAAGCTGTCAGTCTTATATTATGGCCATCAATTTGAAGTCATGCCTCATTTTGTTCACCTGAGTTCACAAGGTTGAAGTCAAGATTGTAACTTGCTAGGATCTTATTGGTAGATTCTGGGGAAAATCAATTTCCAAGCTCATTTGGGCCTAATTTAGTTCCATGTAGTTGCAAGCCTGAGGTCTATATTTCCTTGCATAATATTGGCTGGAATTCATTTATAGCTTTCAGTATTTGTATATGTTGCTTATTTCATTGGCAAATGGACCCCTCTTCTTTAAAGATGGCACATGAAATCTTTCTTTGGTTTAGATATCCCTGAATTTTCCTTCTGCTATATCTTGTATCTTTTGTAGCATCCGTTTTTAAATTTCATAAACATGCTTTATTCTCTCCCTTATATTTTGAGGAGAAATAAAACTAACAAAGCAACAATGAAGAAAAAAACGAAACAACACAGAAACAACAAAAATGATACATGACCTCAAAACAAAATGATAGGAATTTTGCAGCATCTTTTGCATTTCTTCTACTCTTTAAGTTTATGAGATTATACAGGGGTCACCTGAGTAATCTGGATTACTCTACTTTTTAATTTTAAAGAGAATTTAAAAAAACAATAACAAATTAACAACATAGACAAAAACAAAACAAAGCAAAATCAACTGATTATATCTCTAGCATTTCCTTATTCCAGTCCCTAGATGAATAATTGATTGAGTTACAGTGGACAAAATACTGGAAGGACAACTTTAGAATTCTGCCTACCACATTCAAGAAGTCATAAAAAAAAACTATTGTAAAATTTTGATGATTATCCAGGCTTATAAACTGATTTGCCAAATAACTGGTGAGAGAGTTAGTTAACTCGGGATATATAGAATAGCTGATTAAAGAGTGGAGTCATAAATGATGGTCACTACATATTTCCATTGCTTTACTGAAAAGAACAGTTAATGTTTAATTGTTTGATCAATCTTACATGGCTATATTTGTTTATCTAAGTAACTAATTTGAGGATAACTATATGTAATACAATAATCATTGTTAATTTCCTATCACCTTGTGTGAAATTCTGTATTGTTTTTATTGTTTATGTGTTGATTAATAAAAGTCAGTGTGTTTTTTTAATATGCTATCATTCTTTTATCTTTAAAACAAAATTAAATGAATAAATAAAAAATAAAAAGACATCTCAAAAAGAAAAATGATGGTCATACAAATTGGCAAAGTCTAAAACTGATTTTACTAAAATCAATTTAAGTTGATCATAAATATATTTATATCTTAGTTCAAAACAAAGTTGCAAAAAAGAAAGAAGTAAACAAAGGAAAGAAGGAAAAGAAAAAAGAAAGAAGAGGAAGGGAAGGAAAGAAAAATACAACTTTAGAATGTACAACAATTTGCAGTATACCACCAATGATGAATTCCTACAGATCTGCCTAGGGCCACTATCTATTGTCTCTAATGTTCTTTTAAATTATTATTTTCTTATTCTCTATAGTGATTTGATCAATCTTCTACTGTTACATCTGGTAATCGGAGCAACTTCGTTGAAGATAACATTATGTAATATAACAACAACTATTAATCCCTATCATTTGGTTTGAAACCCTGTATCATTCTTAATGTCTTTGCTTTGTGTTGTTTGTATTTTGTTTTTGTTCCTTTTATTTTTGTACGATTTTCTTTAAAATTAAAAACATTTCAAATAAAAAATAAAAACATTTCATAACAACAAAAAGTAAAATTAAAGAATGTAATATGTATTTTCTTTCCAGTGCTATTGTCTTGGTGTTTCAGCCAGTTGGATATAAGAGAAGTATATATATATATATATATATATATATATATATATACACACACACACACACACACACACACACACACACACATATATCTTGCCATTCATTTATCTGAGTTTTGAGTAATTTTGTTATACTTGCATAATAAACATTACCCATATCTTTTTCTTGAATCTTTCACTGTGGTTTCTTATATATGCTTCATTTGAATTTATATTTCAGCTGTTGACATGTACTTTTCACATTTTTAAAGTATATTCCATGTATTTTTTTAGTATTCTCAGTTTTGACTCTTTGTTTAGATTGTTCAGCTATGTCTACACTAATCAAGACATGAAGAAAACTCAGACCACGTGTTAAAAGGCCAGTTGTATATATTTGTCAGGATTCTCTAAAGAAACAGAACCAATAGGCACTATATGTGTGCACGCACACCCCCCCCCCACACACACACACGAAAAAAGACACAGGGAGGCAGAGATTCATTCTAATAAATTGACTCTTATGATAGTGGGGGCTAAGAAAGTTCAGTATCTGTGGGTGGCAAACCGGAGATGGTTTCAGTGTGCATCTGCACACCTGAGAACTCACAAAATTGGTGACCCTATTCCACCCCCATCCCTTTAGTTCAAACTCAGAAAGATTTGACATCCAGGAAGAGCGGATGCTCCAGTTTCAGTCCGGTGTTAGGAAGAAGAACAGTATTCCAACTAAAGGCGAGGAAAACAGGGGTAACTTGCATCCTGGGCCCAGTAGTTGATGCTGTTTTTCTATTTAGACTTTCAGACCATTGAAAAAGACCAGCTTACACTAGGGAATGCAATTGGGTTTATTCAGTTTACCAATTCAAGCACCCAAAAAAACTCCCCACTCAGACACCCAGAATAATGTCTGTCCAAGTGTCTAGGCACCCAGTGATCCAGTCAAAATCACACATAAAATTAGCAATAGTAGGAGTAGGTAAATACTGTAGCCACCCCAAATATATCTATGTACTATCTTTCAGGACCTGTGAATGTTTGTTAATATAAAGAAGGAGACACCTTACATGTGATTATTTTAAAGATCTTGGAATAAGCAAATGATACTCAGTTTTCAAAGCCTAATTTTAATCCCATGTTCTATAACAGGAAGGCCAAATAAAAAAGAAAGAAAGAAACAAAGAAAGAAAAAAGGAAGACCAAGGGAAATTTGACTAGAGAACTAGGCAATCTGATCACTGAAGCAAGGTGCTATGCCACTGGCCTAAAATACAAAGGGAGGAGCCATGAGCCAAGGAAAGCAAGGAATCCAGTTCTAGAGAATGGAAAAGCTAGGGATTAGGAGTCTCCACTGAAGCCACTAAAGGAAGTGTGGTCCTGTCCTTAAGTTGGTATCAGCCCAGTGAAAGTGACTTTGGACTTCTAGTCTCTAGAATTATAGGAGAATAAATGTATAGATTTGTTAAAGGGGCTAATTTTGTGGCTACTCGTGAAAGCAGCGAAGGGAAAGTGACAGTCCACCTCATACAGACTTATCAAATAGTGTTATGAATGTTCTGTATTTCATGGGACTATCTTACATCATATTCACTCTGCCACCTACATCACTTGCCAAGCAATGCCGTCCTAGCACAAGGCCTATTGTGTGCCAGGGAGAGGAAAGGATTCTGTCTCTTGACACAACATAGTTCTGTGAAGTAGTCCCGATTTCAGAAAGAACCTGAAACTGTACTGTCCACCTATTCTAACAACTTTATGTCCTAGATATTGATTGTTTTCCTTTAAAACTATTATTGATGTTATATAATCATATATTTCAAAAAAAATCATATATTTCAATCAACATCCATGTAGAAAACACAAATCCAACTCAAATGTGTCATTAGATTACAATAAAAGAACAGCTGGCACTTATAGTGACTTGGGAAGAGTTCAGCACATTGTCAGGAAATATGGTGATGACTAGAGATTACCAAGGAGCAAAAGAAAAATCAAGCAGGAGCATAAAGGAAGAAGGCAGACAGCTTCGAATATCAAAGCTGTATCAACCACAGAGCTGTGGAAGACACACTGCCTGACTAGAACTGCAGTTGTGAAGGGATATGGCCACTTTCAGAAAACAAGGGCCAAACATGCAGATAGCAGGTAACATATACACAGTCAATTTCTCTTCTTTCCTTCTGTGCTCCTGCTGAAACCTTTTACCGGCCATATCCACTCAGAAACTGTAGGACAAGAAAGTCAAGTAAGTGGAGTTGGTAAAATGTTTGTTTTCTAAATTGGAATCCAAAGCAGAGTATAGAACAATGTAGCATACCTGTGTTGGCACTGGGTAGAAGCCAAGAGAGTAATCCGTGTACCAGAGAGTTGCAGAATGGTAGGGTTGAAAGAAATCAAGAAAAATTGGATCCAGCACCCTTGATTGATGGATGAGAACCCAGAGGGTAGGAAAAACCTCCTGCAAGGCCTGGGTAGTATTTCTGTTGTCCAGTAGTGAGGTCCTCTTTCTCGTTTATAAGGAGATGCTGAATTATGTCTATGTGGAGTTGTTTTGCTTGCATTGATCTGACATCTTACCACAGTAGTTAAAATCTGCCTTCATTTGTCTCTTGGTCAATTATTCTTCTGAGAATATCAGAGGCTTTGAGGTTTCTGAGGTATTTGGAATCAATGGTATGGCATTTTATTGAATTATGTAAAGGGCTTGCAAGCGCTGGGGCCTGAGTTCTTTATTGAGACTCTAAAAGGCAAAGAATAATCTGTGCAGGGTTTGTAAGACATGTTTGTCAGAGACAAAGCCACTTTGCCCTGTGAAGATTCCATAGACATACGGGTATGGAGTGGCATAAAATAAGACCTTCCCATAACTGGGGATGATTTGGAAATTTTTGCTGTACCTTCAGGATGCCTCCTAAGTATTGAGGTTGCCAAGAGTTTAGTAACTGTATGCATCATTTGTCTGGCATATATTTAGACGTCTGTGCAGGAAAAATTAGTGATTTAGATCCAATGGTGTGAAGATTCAGATTGTCTGATAGTTCCTCATCAAATACAGATGCTTTTGATCCATGTTAAAGTCTAGATCTCAGCTATGTCACCCTAGTCGCTCATTGCCTTGGCCTCCTTAAGGTAGAAGAAAACACGTCTCTCCAGAAATGCTGAGAGGATCATTGCCATTAACTCATTGCTCTGGTATGGCCCAAGGAGTAGGCAGAGGGTACATCAGTCAAAATCATCCCTTGGGGTACCTATCAATCTCCTTGTAATTAAAGAATTCAATATGAAATAAAGAATCTTAACATGCAGATGTTATGATTACTACTACTCTTGTGCCTGTGCTTGAAAAAGTGGGCCTGAGTAATAGAACCTGTAAAGTCAGCATCAGCTTCAAGGAAGAGTAGACTTTCACACAGTTTTAGAAGATATGTATAGTTTGAGACACTGAAATACAGGAGAGGAGACATTTATAAAAAATGTATGTTGATGAGAGTAGAATTTCAACTTGGTTTGTTTGGGGATTTGTCCTAACAATTGGTGGAACATGGCTCGAGGTGTGTCTGGATGTGTCATGGAGACATGGCCTTGGGGTCTATTCAGTTTCTGTGCCCCTTTCTCTCTGGTATTCGTCTCTTGCTTTGTTTCCAGGCTGCCATGAACAACACAGGCTTTGCTCTGCCATATCCTGAAGCCATGATGTCTTCCTTGGAGTCAGCCCATCATGAGCTGAAACTGTGAGCAAATTAGACCTCTCGTGGGTGACAGATATTTTCTTCCAGTAACAGGAAGTCTGATTAATACAAAATGAAAAACGTTGGGAACAAGACTTGGGGACTAGGAAGCAATGGATGGGTGGCAAGAATGGAACAGTCGAAGGTGCCTATTAGTTTATAGAAGTGAAGTTGTAGGAAACAAAGCCAAATGGAAGTTTATGATTTTGGCAGTGGCAACACAAGGGTCCTATTAATGGAAGTGAGTTCACCACTGTTTGCTGACTAGAGGAGGTAGTGCCAGAAGGGAGAGAAGCCAACGGAGAGCCTGCTACAGTGAACTGGTTCCTCAAGGTTTACATACACACGAAACTGAATTGTAAAACTTTAAGAGCATGTTGTGCTTCTATCCCACATTTTATTTCACACTTGGTCTCACTTTGTTTAAAAGGCAGCAGCAGGCACCATAAATGGAAGTTTCCCCATACTAAACACCATGCTTTTCTCCAGGGTTCAATCAAAGAACAACCTACACAGGCAGCAGGGTCTGAATGCACAGCCCTGAGGTTTTTGTTTTGGTTCTAGCTTCTCCCTAGGGTCCCCTCATTGTGGTATCTGCTGTCACTTTCTAGAACACTCTTTAGAAGGATGAGGCAGAAGTTCCTGTTTTAAAACTCCAGGCCCATAGAGGCACATGTCTTTTACTGTATTCTCATAACAGTTAAGGTGAGCTTCAGTGTAAGAGGAAAAATCAATAAATACAAACTTACTGAATATTAGAGGATAACAAAAAAAAAATGCAGTGATAGGCAGCCATGCTCACAAAGCTTAAGTTTTTAGTCCTGCCTTAACTGACCCTTCACAAAGGGCCAGTTCGTTTATTAATTTCTTTGGGACAGGGGTTAGCTATGCGGTTCAGGCTGCCCTTGAACTCACTGTGTAGCCCAGTTTGGCCTTGAACTCACAACTATCCCTTCCCCCTGCCTCCTGGGTGCTAGTTTTACAGGATTGTGTTGCCATACCCAGTGGCCAGGGGCTGTGTAATGTCACAGTATCTCTGGTTTCCTGCTTGTTAGCCTGTCATCTTTAACTCACTGCCTCATACGGGGCAGGGGGGGGTGCCCACTATATCTCTCTATAAAAAAGACTCTCTTGGTTCAAAACTCATAGGCCTCATGATGCACTTCACTGAGTTCTGGCCTCTTTGGCTAACATCAGTGTCATACTTCTTCATTATTAGTTAGTTACGTCTACTATAGGGGTTTGGGGCACAACTAATACTCTCATATTTTTTTGTCTGTGATGATTCATGAGAACTCCCTTTCATATAAGAAGGAAACACAAGCATTGCAGATCTATATGAATCTATACCTTCAAATGGTTAACAACATAACATACGGAAATAAAATAGCAACAAAAAGGCTTTTGGCACTGCCTCTAGTTAAATTGTGAACTCCAGACTAACAGGGGTTAGAAGGACCACTGACCAACTAACCCCGTTTACACAAAACCGTAAGTTTCTTAATGTAGAAGATACGGACAATTTAATCATGTAAGTTAAAGTGAATATTATACATGCAATCTGGATGTCCCCTTCTAAGAAGTATGAAGAATAAGCTAGAACCAGTATAGTTGTATCTGTAGAGTGGAAGGTGAAAGATGACCTGGTTCTCGTGTCAAAGAGCATGCTAGGTAGAGGGCAAAGTGTATTAATTCAACATACTGAATAAAATACGGTTTTAAAATTAAGTGGCAATCATCTGAAGAAAGGGTAATTAGCAATAAGAGATTTAGATTTGTCATCTATCTATCTATCTATCTATCTATCTATCTATCCAACTACCTTTCAAAAGGGAACATCAAACATTCTTGTAAAAAATACTTAAGGGAAGAAGAATTGTTACTACTACATCTACTAGAAATTGCAAAGCTCTATAGAGTAGAAACCCAAGATTTTTCACATGATCAAAGCATTTAGCACTGTGCTTTGTATATTCTAGATGCTTAATATTCATAAATATTAAGTGAATTAGAAGTATGTGTGGATGCATTTTTCCAGACTACTCTACTCAGTTGATAATGACAAACTGTATCCCCCTACAAGGCATCTCCTAGGTATTGTGCATTTTAAAGCACAAAGAAAACCAAAGTCTGTATATGTATATGTTGCTTCAGTGTCTAACTGAGAACATTTAGAAAAACACAGAAGCAAATGTATGGTTAAACAAGGCATTCATATAAATCATTTAATAAATACTGTACAAATATTGAAATTATTAAATGTCAAATAGAGAGGTGAAGTCTATGAGTACCAACACAGTTCTGAAAAAAAATACTATTTGTAAGTCACTGAGTGAATGAATTCTCTGTGATGTTACCACTTCATTACAAGAGGGAACAATTTCTTTCTCAGATGCCCAAGGTATTGCTATGTATTAGCAGCTCAAATTTGAAGAACTTTGCAGTGAGTTTCACTATCAATTGTGAAGGCTTCTTGATAGATACTACATTTGGTCTTAGTTGGGGAGCATAGATAGCATTGAGGTAAGCAGGGAGTCCAGAGTCCAGAGTTAGGTGAAATGGAGGTATGGCGAGAGGAAGAACAGAGTGCAAAGTAAAACATGGAACAGTTACTGGTGAAGTGAATTCGTCCTGGGTGACTGATAGGAACGCTCATTAAATATTTATCTAAATGTTGATTATAGCAACTTGGGATAGGTCTACAGAAATGGAACATCAAAGACAAAGTGATACAAAATAAGTATTTATTATCCCTGGTCCAATTTGCAAAATATTTGGCTTTTTGATGGTCTACACCCGTTTTTGCCTCCATTTTTTTCTGTCAGCAAGTCACTGTGGGAAGGGTGTTTCCTGCCAGTGTATGGGTCCCAAGCTAAGATTCCTTCAGTTTCATTTACAATAATGCTGTCATTCCCTGCAGCCAATTTTCCTTTTGATATTAAAGTCCCTGGTTTCCTTCCCAGGACCTCCCACATCTTAGCTGAAGGGCTCTGGCAACTTGATTTGGATTTAGCCTTGAATTCCTTCCCTCTTTTCTCACAGAGAGTTTTCTGCCAGGGATGTGTTGGGTGGGAGCCAAGCTTCTTGCGCTCTAGCATTTCCTGGCTGCCAAAGAACCCTACTCAAAGTCGGCTCTGCCTGTGGGAGGCTGGCTGTCCCTTGGTGAAGTGCTGTGTTCTATTCATGCTCTCTGCTTCATCCAGCTGTCACAAGTCCAGTCCCTTCCCTCCAGACAGGTCCATTTCTCTAAGGAACACTCAAGTGGATGTGGGAAGGAGGCCCTGTAAATGAGCTGTTTCTTCTAAGTGTCTGTCCCAGGAACATTACTGCCTAGTTAGCATACATTGGTGAACTAGAAGGAATTCCCCATTTTAAGTGAAAGTAGACAGAATTTGTTCACCTACATATGTAAACTACTTCTTTTCCTAAAAGGAGGTCCTCAGAAATCTGGGGTCTAGATTTTTCTGTCATTATAACTTGTTTTACTCTGAACCGCAACACTTCCAATTACTATGCAATGTTGAACAAATATCATTTCACCTTACAACTTAGTTTCTCAGTGAAGAAAATAAAATTACAATATCTTTTTCACAGGGTTTTAAGAAGCATGAAATGTGTTAATGGAAGTTAAAGTGCTCTGCAATCTGTGAAAAAGTATGTATATGTTGATTTTTTAAAAACAAATGCTCAAAGTAAAGGTAAGGCTATTGCTTGTAGAATTACTCATGGAATATACATATTGCCTCACTTATTTGACCTCAAAAACTTCAATTACAGAGTGAATATTAGATTATAAGATCTCTGAATTTTTTCATCTATCATTAATATTTGATAAATGGGTGTTATTTTATTCTTGTGGAGAGAACATGTTTATATTTACTGGGGGATTCAGAATTTGTTCTGATTCCCAGCTTTTTCACTTCAACACTGACTTTTTCTTTCAGCCCCACAAACACTTGGTGAGTATATGTTCTATGGAAGGAGTGGTTTTGTTCAGTGAGCACCGTGGAAAATAAGATACAGCTAGGCTCATTCATCAAACATAGACTAATGGTGAGAAAACCTATTGTAAATGCTGAAGTGTCCTCGCTTTGACCTGCACTACCTCTTGTACCTAGCAAGGTTCTACCTACAAAGTAGGTGCAATTGATCTGTGAATCAATGTACCATCTGATAGGTCTTTACAAGGGCCAAGCTTTCTGCAGACATATCAAGCCAGGGAGAAGATAGGTAGAGGTGAGCACAGAGGATATGTAGATCATAGGATGGTCTAATTATATTACTCTAAGTATGAATTTAGAGCTAATTAGTTTTTCTGTTGTGTGCTGTAGAAACAATATTATAGGTGCACACTTGTTTTTATGAAATCAGTTAGCAGCCAAAGATGCCCACTGAAATGAATAGAAACTAATTGAAAGTAATAGAGAATTACCTGAACATATATTGCCAGTAAATTAAATTAATTGAAGGTAATTGATAGTGACTGGAATTAATAAAAGTAATGGAAACAAATTGTGCCTAATTGAAATTTATTGAAATTGAATTAGGCTCAATAACTCAAAGTCTATTAAATTTAATAGATTCTAATTGATATTAATTATAGACAATGCTTTATAATAACAGACCATTTTTAAAGGCTTCCCTACTATATTTGCACCTTAAAATTGTCTTTAACATGACAAAATAAATCTGAAAAAAAGACTCTCACAAGAATAAAATCTGCTTTAGAATTTTAGATTTCTCTGTGGAATAGCTGAATTAGAATTTGATATTGAAAATGGAGCTTCCTCTGAAGACACAGGAAGATAAAAATGGTTTCAGTTACTTCAATAGGTAGACTTTATTATTAGCGATTAATGAAAACATATTACCTATGAAAACATCAGTTTTGATTTGATGAATAGTCTTCAGTGGATGAATATTCTTCTTTATCATCTCTAGCTAAGGTGGCAGATTCTTGTACTTATTTTTACTTTTTCTCTCTCTTGGCCACAAAGCATTCAAAATCTCCCACAGTTTTGCATAGGCATTTGTTGGAGAATTCAAGGAAGGAGTTGCATTTTGAGGTGCCTCATTTTCCGCCTTTGGGAATTTGAGATGTGGGGTGAAAAACCCTCTAGGTTTCTTGTTGTGGAATGTGGATTCTCTCAGCAGGACACCTCCATTTCAGTGCCAGTCCACTTGGTGGTCTTTCTTCTTTTCACATTTGCAGTAACTTTGCTCTTTGCTGAGTAGCAGTGTTTTGTGAAACAGTAATTTCCACTCAAAGGAACTGCATCAAATTTATTTTAGATGAAATATTTATTAAATGGTTAGAACGCTTTTGGATGAGGTTCACCATTTGGAGTTAGAATAAATGCCAAATTATTCAGCCTACATCAGAAGAAGCCAGGATTCAGTCTGCAAATCTGGAAATATCACATGAATGGTCATTGGTAATGTTGCTTGTATAAACCCAATCAAAGTGAAGATGGTGAATCAAGCATGCCTATACCCAACGGTCAGAGAGCGTGGATTTTCCAGGGCAAGAAGAGAGTAAGTTCTCCCTCCTCTGTGTTTTTATGCTACAGACTGGATGGTGCCCACCCGCACTGCTGAGGACAAGCTTCTTTACTCAGTCTACTAATTCAAATGCTCTCTTCAGGAAATACACAGATAAACCCAGAGACAATACTATTCAAAATTGGGAATCTCTTAGCTTAATTAAGCTGATGCATAAAATTAGCCATCATACCTTTCTATAAAATTGAGTTTATATTCATATATTCATTCAACAATCAATGAAATTTAGTTCCTTTTATGTTTTCATATAGTTTGTTCTATTAGCAGCTGAGTATAAGTGGTCAAAACATGGATCCAGCTCTATATAGGTAAATCAAAGCTCCATCTCTGATTTAAGGTTTTGTCACCTTGGGCACATTACTTCAATACTCTCTGTCTCAATTTCTTTGCATAGGCCTTTGAAGATAATAATAACACCTTTTACACTGTTGTAAAAGTTAAATGAATGTATTTATATAAGGAATCTGCTCAAATATACAAGATAATAAGATAAGATGTTAGTCTTTTGAGGACAAAGACAATATCTGATTCTCTACTGTGTTCTCAGCACCAAATTCAAAGATTTATTACACTACAAAAGGTACCTCATCATACCCGAAGCTCTTCAGTCGTAGGTATTTGATGACTCTCCTGTTTGTGGTTCCCAGTATTCCATTTTATTTCTTGTTTTCTTTACCACTCACTGATCTGACACTTTATATGTATTAGATAAATTCTGTTCTGAGGGAGACCACTTAATGCCAAATCCACATGATACCTGAATCTGGGTGACAATGACATAGTTGGTTCGGTAAAACTACTTAGTTTTTATGTGGTTATAGATTTTTAAAGTTTGTAGATTTTTCCAAACAAAGCTCACACACTAAAACATTTACTTCCTTGTTAGATGTGTGGGCATCACAGAATTTTTTTGTAAGATGAAATCACCAGTTAGCAGCCTGGTGTTTTTGTCCAGCCAGATATTTTAGATTATTTGATAGAAAAGGTAATCTGGAAATTTCCTCCTCTTATCTAAATATTTTTGTTATAAAAACATTTGTCTTTTGTTTATTGAACTGCTTTTTGTGGTAAGATTTAAAAGTTGATTCCAATAATTCATCTCTGGACTTGGTATTCTTCTGTCAAACTCTGAAGCATGTTCTTTAGGAAATCACTTTAGTGTATTTGTAGTAAGTTTTATTTTCAGTTACTCATACATGAAAAAAATGTTTGAATTGGTTTACTTATGAAACACATAGTTGAAATCTGCAGCTTTCAAGACAGATGTAACTGTGGTCTAGCCTAGTAGATAACTGTTTTCCATATTCCTATTTTTTTCTGTATGCAAGAAATTCAATTTAAATACAACTTAACTATTTAATTCTTGGTGGAAGAATTTAAAAACACCACCTTTTCTTCCATTTTCTGCCACCAAAGTATGATGATAGCAGCCTATGTGATGATTCTCAACTGACTATCCTTTTACAGAGATAGCCAAAGAAGGGAAAACTCAAGGTGTGAGCCCTAGAAATGGGTAGTTCCATGACAGCATGTTCTTAACACTGAAACTAAGCTAATATATAATGCATTTCTCAATCCTATCTTGTTTTACAAAATGACTTAAGAGTTGCCCACTGCTTTTCTGAAGACACTGATGAACTTCCATGTACATCTTGGCTCATTTCTAAACCACTGTTTAAATATTCTAAACTACCATAGCACATCCTCATATGAGATATACTTTTGCCCTGCCCTATAAATTTTGTATAACAGACTACAACATTATTCATTGGTTTTCTCTCTTTCTATCTCTCTCTCTTCTTGAGATAATCACATCCTCAGGGCATCTATGAGGAAAGACACGTATCCAAGCTCCTATAATCCCCAGTAGTGTGATTGCCTTGTGGTAATTATACCCTTTTTCCAACATGTCGTGTGCTATTATTGTGGTGCCTTATTGCTCAAATATGACAGATACCGGATAATGTAATTACTCTACTTTATTGTGCTTTTAATAAATAATGTAGGAAGGATGGTTTCTGCAGAGATCTTGACTAAAGAGGTCAAGCATTAAAAGGGAAGGGGCCTATAATATGGCTCATATTAATCTGCAGAGTTGAAGGTAAGCAGCGGGAACATTAACATCAGATATGTCACCATGAATGGTTAAACAAAAACATAGGGCAGGCCATGTCCAAGCAGAGGCCCCTCTCTGGGCTCCTGGAGAATGGATTCCCCATTCAAGTGTGAGCACTTGGCACTTATGTGTCTTTTAAGGCATGAATACATGCCTGAAATGTGTTTCTCTATTCCTGGACTTGCTCCTGCCCCTGCATCTAGCATAATTATGATAAAGGTGAATCAATATGTTTTTGAAATGTTGGCTACTATAGAAAGAATGAATTTCCCATGGTCATTGATTTAATAGTATCTAATGATTGCTTTTCTCGCTCACTTTCGTGCAGATTCTCTGGCTTTCCTCTTAGCTTTTTAAATATCCAAGCACTGTATTGATCTGTGCTTTGGCAGATAATTTTGATTATAATTAAAAAATATCATTATGTACATGGAGAATTCTTTCTTGTACCTAGTAAAAGATAGTTGTTTGCTTGTTATTTGATTAAGAAATAGTTTTCAGAATATAGATATTAAGAGGGAAATAATCCAAGAAACTTTGCCCTCTGTCTATTAAAAGAAGCACAAGCAGAAACAGGCTTCACTGGGGTATTGTATAAAATGAATTTAACAGTGCAGGTTGAACCAGCCATCATGTGTGAAACACTACATTAAGTACAGTGTTTTCCAAACCAAGGATAGTGCCTGGTACAAAATCAGTATCCAAAGAATGTGGAATAAATATATGAATTAATGAAAGAACCAAATCAGTTGGAAAGCTTATAGGAAGTTAAATTCTAGGTCATTTAGTAAAAGATTAAATGTGTTAACTCACACACACAAACACAAAACACATGTAGGATAAATGTTTTAAGATGTATTGTTATCCAATTATTATTTCATTCTTTCTCTATTATGTTGTGATTGACAAAGCATGTTCACAAAAGAAAGTACAAAGGCAATTCAAATTTCTTACAAAATGGAATCACGAGGAGAAAACCAAGGGAGAAAAAGAAAAAGGTGGCATAGTTGCCACATAATAAAAAATATCCATAAGTAACTTGCAATCTAGATCTTGAAGATGAAAATATTGGGCCAGGGATATACCTCAGTAGGATAAACACCTGCCTGGCAAGCACAAGGTCTGGAGTTCAATTCCTGGTGCCAAAAAAAAAAAAAAAAAAAAAAAGTATTAGGACTCCTTATTATGGTATATAGCCTAAGATATTGTCACAAGTTAGGTGACTTAAAACATGATCATTTTATTACTTACAATTTTGGAGGTTGTAAGTATAACATAGATCTCACTTGGTTGCAATACAGTTGTAGGTGAATTTGTGTTCCTTCTTGTAATGAGGAGAATCCATTTCTTTGCCTTTTCCCAATTCTACAGCTTACCTGAATGCCTTGGCATTTGGCCTCTTTCCTTCTCATTTACAGCCATTTGAGTCCTTCCCGTATCAGATTGTTTCGATATTCTCTTTTACCTCCTTCTCCCATACTTAAGAGACTTGTATTTGTATTTTTTGAGCCTGAATAAACCAGAATAGTCCATTTTAAGGTCATCTGATCAGTACTCTTAATTTTACCTACAAATGTAATTTCTCTTTGTTATGTAATGCAACATATCCACAGCTTCTGCCAATTAGCATGCACATGTTTTGGGTTAGGTGAGTTATTCTGTTACAAGCAGAATATCAGTAACTTTTAAATGTAGATTGAACAATGCACTTTGGACTGTGTTTTCACATCAGCTAATCTCTAATAAGTAGAAAAGAAATTAACTTTCAAGCAGTATCAGAACTTTCCCTTTTACCTATCCAGGTGAGATATATTAGGAAACCTAGACCTAAAGAACAAATGTGGTAGCTCTGTTACCCTGGGATTGTTGATGGGAGACACTCAGAGAAATCTAGAGAAGTAAGAACACTGCAATGGAAACAATTAGCACAATATATTGGGTAAGTAGTTTAACCACAAACCAATGAAAATTAAAAAAAAAAACAAAACGTTTGTAGCCATTTTGTTTTAATGACATAAAATTGCTTCTGTTCAGTAATCAGAAGTTTTCTGTCAAATTGTGACCTCCAGTCAAATATTTTCCCATGGAAAATTCCCAACTTCTTGAAAAAATTAATTTATTGAATTAAGGTCTTGTGTCTGAATGACTTTCTCACTGATATAAAAATATATAGAAAAGATAATGCCTAATTAATGCCAACAATTAATATAACTTAAGTATTTTAGTGTAAACAAAAAAAGTGTTTTATTAGTTAGGGTTATGCCAAGGTAACAGAATCCATAGGAGAGATAGAGCAAGAGATTTGCTGTAGACAATTGACTGGGCAAATCAGAAAGAGAGAGCAGACCATGTGGAAGGGAAGACCCATGCTCGTGTACTCTGAGCAGCTGCTGTGCACATGTTGGATTTCTTCATGGAACCTTAAAACTATTGAAAACGTCTAATAATTCTCCTAATAAGGAAATTGACCTGAAAACTTCAATATGCTACATTTTAAAAGTATTCTAATAAAGAATGATTTAGAAATGTTTCAAGGATTCAAATTCACATAATTTAGGCAAGTCTTTGGCAAATAACACTAGCTTAGTAATTTTGATTTAATAAAATAGCTATGTTTTCTTTGATGTATTAGTGTTAAATATAACATAACAATATTTTTATTCTACTTGTGGGAGATTCCTAAACATGTATAGGTTTATTAATTAAATATGTTAAGGTCATGCCTATTTTGGGTTTAAATTTATGAAAAATATATTTTATATTTAATCATTGACTGACTATGCTGATATAAATTCTGTAGGAACTAAGTTTTGTATTTCCAAGAATTTTTTCGACAGTGCAAGGGGTCAAATTGAGGGTCTCACATATTCTGGGCAAGTCCTTTTGCACTAAGCTACAACCCTAGCCTCTGAGATCATTAGTTAACTACAAGCTTCATATTAAAATAAATTTGAGTTAATTAACAGGTATATATTAGCCACTTTGATATTTTTAAAGTACAATATGACACTAAAACATTGATTATCAAGCAATGATTTTAGATTTGTATGCTTGTTCTTTCTGTCTTCATGTGCAATACTGAGGCTTTGGGTCTCATTGTTTTTGCTGCTTCGAGAAATTATATGAAGTGTGAGTGTAGAAAGCCATGTTACATATTTTCATGAGGTTTGTTGACAGCCAGGACAGCAGTGTATACCATTCACAGATGTCCAAGGCCTTCCCTGGGAAATAAGTTACTCTGTTTATTTTTTATTTATTTATTTATTTTTTTTTAAGTTACTCTGTTTAAAGTGTCTTACTTAGGCAGGGAAATAACAATTGTGTGTGATTTTATTTTTCAAGGAAACAAGATTTTTTTTTCTAGAGGAGGGGATTTTGTCACTTATTTTTAATTCTGAATCCCCTTTATACTCTTTAACTTTATTTAACACTCAAAGATCTTTCTTTAGATTACAGCTACTGATATTTACTGTATTGGAAATTGAAGTAGAGCTGGGTGTGGTGGTGCATATTCCCATAACCCAGCAATCTGGAAGACTGAGGCAGGAAGATTGTCAATTTCAGCACAGCATGGGCAACTCAGTGATTTAGCATAATTTTGTCTCAAAATTAAAAGACAAAAAAGAGGACTGGGGATATAGCTCAGTGGAATGAGCGCTTGCCTAGCAAGCGCAGGGTCCTGAGTTCTATCCCCAGTACCGCAAAAAAAAAAAAAAAAAAAAAAAAGACAAAAAAGCAGAGAAGTTTTGAATCTTTACTGTTTTATTTCACATAATACAATACATACTAGTAATAATTTAGAAATAATATCCAATAATAAGTTGGTTCAGTGATCTCTTATTGGATATTTGAGCTACCAGTTAAAGGCAGTGATAATCTGTGGGTGGATCCTTCCAAGTGCTTGGACACTTACTGCATGGGATGACTGGTTTAACTTTGTCACATCTACATTCATTAATGCTGCTACAAGGACCATTCAGGACACTCATCACTGCTGCTTTCCCTGCCCAGCAAGAGAACAACAAATAAGGTGATGAACCCAGATAACACGAGAAGGAATCCTGGGTCCCCAAAAATTTAAATCTGGTTCAGGCTCTTTTAGGTTTTGTCAGTCACTACGTGGTGCATGAGGATCTGGAGTGAAAACTTCTGGTCAGTGACAGAACACTCTGATTGCTGGAGGGAACTTAAGATGTCTAAGGCCATAGTCTCTAAAATGATACCTAGTATCTGCTGTCCTGACAGGAACAAGGAAACAGATATTTGGCAGATAGATTGCTTCTCACCAGGAGCCAAAATTCCTGCACCCCCTCCCTGATTCAAGGGATTTCCTTTCCAGCCATTGAGTTTGATTATAGAGGGTGAATAAAACTCTGCTTTACGAAAACAAACACACAGAAGCAGTAATTGAAGGGGAAAAAAGCAATTATCGCATCCAGAACAGCATACTAAAAAATACAACTGCTTAAGAGATGAGTATATTCTTGATCATCAAATAATAAAAATAAGGCATTAGTGAAGAAACAATTAGAAAATAAAACAAATGAAATGTCTTGTAGGAGAGTGCACTTATTTCAGTAGAAACATTTAAGAAAAGAATGGTTCATGTTGGGAACTATGGCTAACATGTTGTATTAATATCCCTATTATTTTTCCTTTCCAAAGGCAGGTCACATGCCACAAACTTCGTTCTTCTCATTAAAGATAGACATTTATGCACACACATCTAAAATGTAAGGGGTTCTTGCCTTGTTCTGGCCAACAGAATGAGGCAGAAGCCTTGGTGTGTTGGTTGTGGTATGTGGTCCCCAGAACTGTAGAAGTGTTACAGTAGAGTGGGCCAAAATAGTCCCGCTTCTTGTGTACAATTCTTCTTGGAAAGAATTGCCAAGAATTGAAGAGAGTAGGGCAGCAGCAGGCACAGGCAGAAGGGCAAAATAAGCAGTAAAAAAAGGCCTTGGTAACTCAGGCTTCTATTAGTTATAGGGTCAGATATCCTGTGGTCCTAGATGCTTTGCACTGTCTCTATGATGTAAGCAATCTTCACGATTTACTAAAACCTAATCCTGTGTAATACTTAGGGTGATGTGGCGTGTACAGCTGAAGGAAGGGGAGGGGGTGACTTAGCTCCTGTTTCCATTATGGTTCCCAAAGTGTAGAGAACTTGGGTGTGCAGTTTGACAGTCAGCACTGTGGACTGTGCAGTGGAGAAAAAAACGAAAATGACAAAATAGAAAAGAAAAAGAAAGAGTAATATCAGTGTGGAAAAGTTTCGTTCAGGGTAATGGGGCAGGGATTTTTATTTTCTCTTCTGCCTTAGAACACGCCCTGATGGACACTGTAACCAATACAGCCAAGTTGAGTTATCACAGTCATTCTAGCTGAGATCGTCCTAAGCCTGCCAGCTCAGAGGTAACCACCAGACAAAACTCTGTGGGATTAGAATTAATCAGTGGAGTCCAGTTTAAATCATTGAAAGCTGCAGGATTATGAGAGCTGAAAAAAATTACATGTATTATGTGTCAGTGAGATTTTTCTGATCGATTTTATTATGCAGCATTAAGTTACCTATAGATAACTCATAGCAGATGATAAAGATCTCTTAGAGGATTAAATGGAGGAAAATAAAAAGGAAAAAATAGAAAACATGGAAGCATGAGAAAAAGTCAAGAGATGGAGAAATCACATGTGCGGAAGCTCTGGATCAATAATGGGAATTTTATTGAAAATAAGAGGGAAGGGAGGAAGAGGAGGCAACACTTATCTTACCAATGGGAAGCCATGTCCCTAAACTGTAGAACAATTTGGGTGTGCAGTGTGAAGTATCACTTAATTTCAAAGTAGCACTAAGAAAAACACACAAGCATAAGCATATTTTGTCAATCTTCTCAATCAAATGATGAAGAGATGATGGAGATGGTTTTTTTTAAAGAACAGATTACTTGCAGAACTATTAAAGCAGAAGCTAGAAAACATTAGCCTATGGGCTGAATTCAATTTGCCACTTCTCTGTGAATAAAGTTATTACATACAAGTTGCTGTGATTGCATTTCTGCTGCAACTGTGAAGTTGACTAAGAAAGGTGGAGCCCAACTGGCAAAGGTCAAATTTTACACCGAATGGTTTGCACAGAACACGCTGGTTGATAATTTGAAGGTAAGAGAAAACTCAGCTTCATTTTTGGTCTATTGAGTTAAAATTACTCTGATCTTGGAGTCCTATTCCCAGCCAAGATATCATATAGGAGGCCAGATAGGAAGATGAAAGCCTGATTGGCCTGTTCTGTGAACACTGCAGAGAAAGGAGGCACGGGAGCATCCTGACTTGCTGCAGGGAAAGTTAATACAGCTAAGGTCCTGTTGTGTACCATTGATGACAGGAGACAGATAATCCTGTTTTACTCTGATTATGTATGCCCATGTCTGAGTGAATAAAGCTAAGGGGTGCCAATTCACTTGGGGTTCTTTGTCTAAAGGAAGCAAGAGCCCCCAAATCGCCCACATTTTAATCTAATTCTGTGTCTCTTTGTGCTTCATCCTTGTCTTTCCTCAGTTAGGGGCAAGAACCTGGGCTGACTCCTACAAGTGGTGCTCAAAGAGGAACTGACCGAGAAAGCCTGCTGGGAGGTGGGGGTGGAAGTATTGTGAGTCAGCAACGTGGACAGTGCACTGCAGGAAAAAAAATGACAAAAGAGAAAAGAAAAGGAAAAAGTAACACGAGTGCAGAAAAGTTTAGGTCAGGGTAATGGGGCAAGTTCACTGATTGAGATATGGAATTATATCCCTTTGTTGGAAATCCTGTTGTGCCAGTCTGGCACTCAAATTAGTACTCAGCTGATTTCTTGAATGTTGCTAAATGTTATCAAACACAATCCTTAGTTTCCTCAGATAGACAAGTTTGATATAGAGAGTGAAGATTAAGTGAGAGAGGGTTTCTGGCATCCTTATACCCAAGGCTCTGTTATATCCCCTGAATCTTTCTTCATATGGAGCTTGGTCCATGCAGTTCTTTGCCCTTTTCATGTGAGAAAACATCTCACACTCAGTGTATCCTTGAGAGAGGACAGAGATGAGGGTGAAGATCACTGGTCCTATTCTGTTCCTCCTCTTTTCCTCCTTCTCCTCCATCTGTGGTTAAAATGGGAATAGTGTCCCTTTATCAAAAATTGGTTAGACAGCCTGCACTTAATGGAGAACCCTTTGGGACAGGTACATTTCCAATTAGTATTTGTCCTGACCACACTAATCCACAGTGAAATGTTTATGAGAATAATCCTTTGGAGTATAAATTATTCAAAGGATTAAAATCTAGTGTCACGAATAATGGGATTCAGGGAGCTTTCATGTTGGGCTTGTTGGAGACTGTCCTGTGAACTCTACGTTTACCTCTTTAGACATTAAGCATTCAGCTAAGTCCTGCCTTTCTGCAGGGCAATACTTAACTTTCCGTGTTAATTTTCATGAGTTAGCAGATAAGCAAACTTGTCAAAACTGAGTGGGAGAACACCTAGACATTACAGAAGAAATGATGTTGACAATATGTCCATACGCAGATCTGATCTCATAGTTAACTCTTCCCAACCAGGCTTATTGGTAAATGGCTGTCGAAATAAATCAAGTCTGGGTAACTATTCCTGAAGATAAATAGTTTTCCCACTTAATCATTTTTATACATTCTTCGAGGCCCCTATGAGCCTTATGCCCAGTTCTTACCCAGGTTGTAAGAAGCTGTCCAACAGCAGATAACACGTGCCCAAGCAGTAGAGATTGTTGTGTGGAAGTTGGCTTTGAGAATGCTAATAAAGGCTGTAAACAAGTCATCTGAGTAACTAAAAATCTCAGAAACTGTTTGAAAGTGTGTCAAGATGTGGATACTGAAGGTCATAAGCGCTCTATGTTTGCCCAAGCTATGTTGGTTTTAATTAAACAAAGTCAGGCTTCTTCAAAGCTACTGCGGCAAAACAGGGCATAACCATAAACAGTGCAATAAACTGCAGGCAAGAAAGGGTGCAGTTGCTCTACTCCTGGAGAGGAAAGCACAGAGCACTTGTTTATATAGCTCCAGAGAATCTCCCCTTGGTTATTTGAGAATTCTGGTACTGGAAAGCGCAGTTGAGTTCAGAAGTTAACATTTAGAAGAGACTCATAATGAATGTTCAATGATTTCCAGAAATTATTAGGAGAACAGTAATTGGATTCACCTCAAATTAGGAATACTTACGTATCAGCTAAGCAATCTATGTAAAACATTGGGAGAATATCCAGATTTTAATTCTCACACCCTTACACTTGAGGCTCTTAAAGAGCTCCTGATAATAGAAATTGTTTCGGCAAATAGATAGGTGTTTCAAATTAGTCTGTGTCTTTTATGCCGATCTTACTGTCTACACCTCACTCTCCTACTGGATATTTTTATCAAATAGTGAAAAATAAATGTCAACCTATTAAATGGCTTTATCTTCTCTACCAGTTTACAAAAGTCTTCAGATGTATACAGGTCAAATGAACTGTGGCAAATGGATGTAACACATATATCCCAATTTGGCAGACTTCAGTGTATACATGTTGGTATAGAATCTTATTCTCATTTTATGCAAGCTACCTGCCATGTAGGCAAAGCTGTGGGGCATATGCAGCAACATTGTCTCTTGGCATTTGCAAAGATGTGAGCTCCTAAGAAAATAAAAACAGATAATTGTCCTGCCTACACAAGCAGGAGCTTTCTATTCAGAAATGGAACGTCAGTCATTCTAGTGGTATTCCTTATAATCCACAAAGATAGGCTATTGTTGAGTGTGTATTTAATATTAAAATGACAGTTGCACAAAAAAAGGGATATAATCTGTCATAAACCATAGGCTCACTTTGACTTTGCAAAGTTTATACTTAATTTTTTGAATCTTGTTGGTTATACAGATAGCACTCTGGCAGAATTGCATTGGTCAAAAGCACAAGATTATAGGAAAAGAGGGAAGGCACAAGTGTTGTGGTGGTCCCCAGAGATGGGCAAATGGAAGGCATGGGGCTGAGGGTTTGCTCGTATTGCAGGAAATGGACAGACAGTGTGGGTACCATCTAGGAGTTTATGACTATAGAGAAGTCCTCCCCATGACACAGCTGTAGAGGAATTCAACTCTTCTCACCAGGAAAAGCCTTCCCTCAGACTACTCAAGAGTCAGAAAGACTTGTTCATGAGCAATGTCATCTTGAGGTGAAGATGCCTCATACCTGTGGAGAGATAGATAGACTCTCTGGAGGTTATCTCTGACTGCTGGTTACAACTACACCTCTTTTCAGCTGGAAGAAGTAAGAGTGGTCTTCATACATTATCCCCTCATGGTGGTTAGGGGTACCTCTCCAGAGAGGGGTGACAGTTAAGTTAGTTATAATATAGGCAGCCAGACAGGGCTAGGCTCTCAAAAGAGTCAGTATAGACACATTACAAGGTGGGTGGAGATACAGTCATTAAAGGCTATACCTTAGGACAAAAGATTCAATAATCACACCTGCACATTTCCTGTAGAGAGAGACAAGCAGTAATTGATATTCACCTAAGTTATTGTAAAACAAAAAGGGAAGAGATGTGGGAGACCAGATAGAAAGATTCATGCCAAACTGATGTCTTCTGTGAACACAAGGGAGAAAGACTTGAGTATGTGCTGACACAGTGCAGGGAAAGTTAATACAGCTAAGACTCTGTTGTTGCACATGAATAAAAAATACAAATATTTAACTACGTAGGATCCTGTTTCAGACATGTACCATGGATGGTGGGTGACAGATAATCCTGTTCTACTCTGATTGCTTGTCCCCATGTCTGAGTGAATAAGGGCAAGTTGTACCAGTCACTGGGGCTCTTGGTCTAAGGAAGACAAGAGCCCCAAGGTCCCCCACATTTTAACCTAATTCTGTGTCTCTTTGTGTTTCATCCTTGTTGTCTCTCAGTAAGGTACAAGTTCATAGGCTCACCCCTTCAATATCATTTATCTATTATATCAAAAAATTAATCATGTACATTCAAAGAGTAAGAGAATATATAATGAAACACCCATAGGAAGAAAATGACCTGAGGAAAAACACTAAATACCAGTGAAGTAAGCAGAAAATGGTAAAGAATTTTGCACTAAATACAATTAAATTTGAACTGACTGTGAGAAAGTAATTAGTTATAATGCAATTATTAAACATAAATTTGCAAAACAGCAAAGACATACTACAAAGGGAAATATAATAATATAGCTATAGATCTCAGAAAAACTCAGGGCTTATAAAATGGCAAGGAGAGGGTAGTTAAAAAGATTGTAAGTGTTTATGTAAGGGACGAGAGAGCCCTAATGGGGAAGAAAAAGCATTGCTGCGTTTAATGTGGGTAAAGGTTTATACATAAATCCAGAGGTGAAGATAACCACTAAAGGAACAGAAAGACAACAAATCAATCAAACTTCTGATTTAGCAAAGGAAAAATTAGAATCAATAGCTAAATTCAGGAGAATGAAGACAAAAAAAGTAAAAAGTAAATTAGAATATAGACACCAGATCATGTGGTACTTACTTCTGTCCAACTGAATAAAAAGTACAAATATTTAACTACACATTGCCTGGAAGAACACTTAGGGCAATGACATGAAAAATGTCTGAAAAGGGAAACTTGGAAATAATTCTAGACAAATGCAAAAAAAAACAAAGCAGGAATATTCCAGGTAATCACGGAGAAAATGGGAAGTAAAGTTAAAAGTAGTAAAGAGGGTGCTGAAGGACATTACACAATGATAAAAGGAAATATTTATGAAGAAGATATAAAAGTCATAAAGTTGTATGCACCAGGAAGATAGCAGCTAAATATATAAAGCAAAATATTAGAAATGCACATTGACCTTGATAAAAATCCAAGTATGGAAAAAGATTTTATTGTACCATATTCAAGAACTGCATAGATATAACAGACAAGAAATAAGTGAGGGCACGGAAGCATAGAATAATAGTCAATAAACTAGATTTTATGTGTGGATATACATGACTATACAATACATACAGCACTGCATTCTGCAAAAGGAAGAAAGGCATTTTTGCTTTTATTCAGGGTATATTTACAGTAATCTTTAATATCTTGCTCATAAATAAAACATATTCTGAAACAACTTTTTAGTTCACCATCTTTGATCACAATCCAATGTAATATTTAATGTGAAAATATCCTTTAAATATTAACTTCTTATAAATTAAGGATTATCTGTCTGTATAATCCTTGAGGCTGAAGAAAAGTCAAAATTGAAATTATAAACAGTCTACAAAGAAAAGACAAACCCTTCTCTGTTGGTTAGGATTATTTGGATAAAATTATCAGCAAGCCCAGACTCTAATGTCTTTAGAAATAATCTCCTGTAACAAGGAAACGCGAGATGAGCTATTTCAAGGTTACTTCAGCAACTCAAGTACATCCTCAGGGCTTGGCATTTCTTCCACTGACAGGCCATGAGGATCTCGGTTTGCTGGGTTTATTTTCAGTCCTCTTTTACTCATATTTGCAAGAGGACTACATCATTTAAATGTATCACCATTTTCCAAGGTAAGAAAACTGGATAAATTGGTTTTCTGTAACTTCCCAAAGCTACTAATGAGGTTATTTGTTGATGTAAAGCTTTATCTTCCTTGGGCAAGGATTTCCATGAAATAGTAGCTAAACTGTGGTGACAGAAGTGGTCTTGGTTCTGATTCCTGGTAGTAAGTTTTGTGGAACTAGGTGGTTTTGGTTCTCAACAAAATACTACCCCAGAAGCCAGAAAAAGTCTTACAGATAATTTTCTTAATATGAACCAGAAAACTTGAGAAAAAAGTGTTTTCCATTGTCTTCACACTTAAAGAATAGATGAACTTGTGTTAATAGAATATTTCAAAACATAGGTGGGCCAATAATTCGATCAATTTCATGTTGTGATACAAATATCCATATTAAACTTCAGCAACTGCAAAATTTCCACCTACCAATACTATTTGTGCATTTATGCAAAAATCTTAAGTGCAATACTGAAAAGCAGAATCTAGAATTCTTTTTAAAAAATCAAGAGTAAGGAAAATTGACCGTAAAAATGATAGCATGTGTTAGTATTGGAAAGTGTATTATAGCTTGTCTTTGTAGTTTATCTCCTCAATACTTTAAGGAGAAAAAGCATGCGAGCCTCTGCACAGATACTCAGAGAGCACGTGGTGGGAAAAGTTTTTATTAAAAACTTGAATAACACATCAGGAAAATGAACATGATCTTAATGTATCGATCTCATCCTCAAAGCCATAAATATGTTAGTGGAAAATACTGGATTTTATGAAAATATTAAATATATAGGTAAAATATAATAGTGTTTTTCCTATTTGTAGATATTTACCAAGAGAAATGAGAGCATATGATTAAATAAAGACTTTAACAAGAATATTTTCATAGTAGCATTATTTGCAATAAGCCAAACCTGGAAGCAAGCTGGTAGTCTACCAAGGAGTGATTAGGTACATGGCTTATAATCCATACATGAAACGGAGAACAACTCAGTGACAAGAAATGAAGGATTGGTACACACCACAATGTGAGTAAATCTCAAAACACTTATTCTTACTATCACTGAGAGCAAAACCAAACAAGCAAAAGCAGAAACAAAAACAAATGAAAACCAGCAAAAGAGTGCATACAATGGGAGTCAATTTATATTAAATCCATATTTAATATATTTGACAGCATAGTGTATTTGACAGCATAGCTCCAGACTATTGTATTAGCAAAGTGAGCATACCTCAGAAACATAGGCTGCAGATGAGGGTAAAATCAATTTTGATTTGGTGAGATCTCTTTTAAAAATCCACCTTCCTTCCTGTACATCTATTCGTGTGTTCATTAAAAGTTTCCTAACAGCAGTAGCTTGCGTTCCTGTTCTGCTACCTGCCTACAGAAGGCATATACTTCAATGGAGATATGCTACTATAAAGTAACACCCTGAAAGAATGGAAATACAAATGACCAGCAGAAAAGTTTCCATTTCCATTTGATAGCTGACCAATTTCAGAAGACCTCTGAAGTTACCTGAACAATTTTTACAAATGGAATGGGACATAACAAGACATGGAACAAGAAAAATAGGGCAGTCAGAGGTTGATAGAATAATATAAATAGTAATTAGAGACTAGTTAATAACTTTCCATAATCCCTAAGCCTTCTCTCTTTTTCCTCTTGTTTCCTCTTGTGCTTCTGCCAAATACCTCATCTCCTTTATGAGCTGTTACACAAGAGTGCCACACTATAAATTGGAGTACATTTGTTCTAGTCCCTGTGTCATCACTTGGTAGCTGTGCCTTTAGGTGAGTTGCAATGTCTTTACACCTCAGTTTGTGAGGTCGAAAATGTATGTATGAGGTAACACTTGCCTTACCTATTTTATAGGTTTTCTGTGAATATGAAGTGAGATCATGAATATAAAATTGCTCTGAAAATTGTCAAGTGCTTTACGGGAGAAAAGGATTATTCTTTGCCTTTATAGGAGTAAAGATTTTATTTCTAAAAGCACTTAGAACAATTTGGATATTTACATAATAGCTAAGAAAGTGCACTTGAGGCAGTGAGAAACAGAAAATCTAGATTTCCACCTCTAAATTCCTTTATATAATTCACAGCAGCTACTTCATTGTCCTATACAAAGTGAGTACAAAATAATTTTTGATCACATAGTTTTGAGTCCATGTTTGATTACCAAATGCCCTACTTATGAAGCACTTTTCCTAAATTACTGTATAGTGTTAAAAATCTCTTCACGTGAATATGGTTAACTTCTAAATTTGGTGGAAAATTCCTTAAGAACAGGAACTAGACGGTGTGTAAAATTAAAAAAAGAAACAGCATACAGAAAATTTCTATCAAATGCCATAGCTTCAATGAGTAAAGCTTTCAGGTTAAATTAATTAGTTTTATAACGCTTAGATGGGGTTAATGGAGAATCATGCATTTACTCAGTTTTCAGGAAGCCCTTACATTTGAATTTAAATATTCAGCATGGTCACATTTCTAGAGTCATTAAAAAGAATAATACTCATAAGATGAATTTCTGTATTTCCCCTCATAATTCTTTGCAGACAGAATAGATACTGAGTGATTTTCTCTTCTCATAACAAATAAGTCTTTAATGTATAATTTGCTCTTTGCAAAGAATCATTTTAAAAAGTCTTATTCACAAGTAGACAAAAATTTGAAAGATGAGAACATGGCATTCTACAGCTCTGGATGAATCAAGAGATTCAGCTCTTCTTTTTGTCTTCATAAACAAGAGGCTAAGTTATGTTATACAGGTGTAATATAAGTTTGACAAGAGAGGGTAGCAACTTCCAAGGTAGGTTGTAGAATTGAAGGCAGTGTGTGAGTCTGTCTGTGTAAGCTTGAACGCCTGTCTTCTCAATTTCAAGTGAATCGAGGTTGGTGCTTGGAATGGAATCTAGGGCATTTGACTTTCAGTTCTCAGCACTAACCGTTTCATGACCCTATTCATCACACTACTCAAAATGAGACATTTAATTAAGTGCGCTCGGATTTTAATACTCCACTCGATTGGCTATAAACCCAGGAGTGCGTGCAGATCGTATTGTGCTCTTCTCCGTTATCTTTTGCACCATACATTACTTTTCATGTGAAGCTGTAACTGTATGCTCCATTATGAGCTCTTCAGCAGGAAACCCCGCCATTCTCATTCCACATCCGCAGCAGGATGCTTGCTGCAATCAGACGAGCAGACCAGACTTCTGACATTTCCGTTAACATTACTCACGAAACTTTGTCAAACTGTACTGTACTGAAAATAAATTCCATCGCTGTGTTTCCCTACCTGAGTCTATCATTTTATCTAAAACACTTTCGTCTTCTTAAATTTACCTTCTATGGATCCTATTTATTTGGAGTAAGAGTTACTGTTATTCTTTGAGAAGGACCACACTGTCCTGCAGTATCTTACTAGAAACGTGGAGGGGCCACCGGTCAGCACGTACAAGAGATGTGGTCATCGCAGAAGGGTTCATGGTCCCCTCTCTTCAATGTATATGTCATTTTAACTTGAAAACAAGTAAGAACTGACTGTCTCTGTGTTTGTAAAAGCCAATTCAGCTTACTGATGAACACGAACTAGAGTTTTCTTTCTTTCTTTTGCATTAGAAACTTTGGCAAACTCAGAAGAGCATAAGATTTGAAGTCAGAGGTTTTTGTTTGAATCTCAGTCCTGGCACTTACGACCTGTGATCTCCAAAGACTATATTACAGTTTGTGAACATTACTTTATTATCTATAAATAGGACAATAGTACCTATGTCAAAGGGTGAAAGTCTTGAATAATTGTAGAGTTGGGCGTAGGGTAACAGGGATGCTCTGAGGAATAGAGTCTCCTGTGGGAGAACACAAATAAAATCTAATTGAGCTCAGAAGATAATATCAGAGACCCTCATCCTTACTCCTACTGTCCCGAGACCAACTCAAGGTTTTAGGATATATTCTGGGGGTTCATACTTTTCTCACAAATATTACTATAGTCTCAGATATGTGAAAGGACTATGAGCTAACAGAAAATTAAGCAACCTCCCCAAAATATAAAAGCTTTGTTTTTTACCAAATAGAGCAACATATACCAAATGAAGAATCAACAACTACGTCAAATTAGTATAAGAAACCTCCTAATGAGGCAAAGTCAATATGTGTCATAAAATTTAAGTGAAATTAAAGAATTGAGTAGTTGAATTGAATAGGAATATGTTAAAAACAGGAAAATAAAGTAATAAATTTAATGACAGACCAAGGAACAATTTAGAACATGAAGAATGCCTGAAAACAACACTATGGAAAAATTAAAAGATGTGCAGGATATGAATAAAAATTCCAATATTTAACAAATATGTTTTACAGAAGGAAAAAGGGGAATTCATATGATAAAAAGGAAAAATATTTTAAGGAAAAATAATCCATAATTTTAAATAATTAAATGCAAAAAATTAAAAATCTCATATTAAAAGTGTTTGACATTTAAGAATCAGGAGAGAGGAAAATATTAACAATGAAATATTGTATTACAATCTACTAATGTCAAAGATGAGAAAAATTTGAATTTTCAAATGGAATGAGTAAGTATCTATAAAGATCAAGTATCAGTTTGATGTCAAAATTTTACTTAGCAATAAAAGAACCAAGAATAAGATCTAGGGGCTGGAGGTACAGCTCAGTGGTGTAAGTACTTGCCGCTAAGCACTAAGGCCCTGAGTTCAATCCCCGGTCCCGGAAAAAAAAAAAAAAAAAAAAAAAAAGAATAAGATCTAGTAATGTGCTTCAAATGTTCAGAGAAGGTGGTAATTTCAAAGTAGAAGTATATATATTGTAAACTATTATTTAAACACAAAATCAAATAAAGATAGTTTAATATCTACCAAGCTTTACATAAGACCTTATTTACGCAAAACTTCTGGTTTTCCAGGCTCAAGTAAATTGCAATTTTCTTTGCAAACAACTATGAACAAGTATTCCAGGAAAGAATTCAATCCCAGGGAAAGTTTCAAACCATGTATAAATGTGCGTAAACAGAACACCTAGAATTTGTGCTTTCATGTTAGCAAATGGCTTCATTGAGAAAACATAATTTTCCAAGTTAAAAAAAAATCAATTCTTGCCTTTTTTACAAAAGGTTTACTTGGTTAAATTTCATTTTTAGATGAATATCAAGTACAGAAATCAAGCTACAAAAAGTGTCTCCTTGTCTCTTGAGGTGGCTTACACTCACGGCTGTGCAATTTATTTTTGGAGCAAGTTCAGAGGCAGCAATAGCAGTAAAATAACCTGACTCTTTCTATCCATCTCACATTCTGGATTCAGCACTGTGTCACCTAATAGGACCCTTCACTCTCCTCTGGACTACATATTTTTTTATTATTACCCTAAATCCAAATCACCTGCAGTAGACTGAATACTTCATCACTAAGCATATCAGAAAGGTTTATGTGATAACCTGAAAAGTTGTGAAAGTGTCAGTGTACACAGCTGTCATCTCCAAACCATATTCATTCATGAATCTCAGGCACTTAGGTTCTGCACCTTCGAATGAACCCTCCTTCTACCCACAGACTGTCTATTCTGGCTTCCCCTTTCCACATCTGGGCTCCTGTTCCCGCACATGGCACACCTCTAACGGATTCGCTCCATGCTGTGGATGACAATCATTGACCACAGTACGTACTTTTTTTTATCAGGAAAATAATTTTTAACATTAAGAGAGGGAAACAGAATTATGCAAAGCACAGAAGTTGGTTTATTCCTATAAACTGGAGGGGTACAGATGATGTGGGTATTTCAACAGGGAAGTAGAGAGTTTCTAGAAATTTTTTATTTCTTCACACACATTTTAATGAAAGTCTGGCTCAGAACGCATGTGTTTCTCCTTTCACAAACAAAATCATTATGGCTTGTAAGAAGCTGGTACTTTTGTCCATCTGTGATGAATCTCAATAGCTCTAGGGAATGAAAATCAAACACATGGTTACATAATCATCAGATATGACACAAATAAGCAAGTCAGAAATGCACCATAATGGACTGAGCACAAGATCCCAATACATTTTGTGTAAATGGATGGAGAGGTTTCTAAGAATGTAGGTCACTCTAGGCAATAGAAAGTAATGAGTTCCTGATCTTATTAATAGCTCAGGTCCCCAAAATAAGAACTCAAGTAATCTGTTAAATGACAGACTCTCAAATATCACCTGAATAACTTCTTAGTAGGGCAAAGATGAATTGTTTGTGTATCAGGCGAGCAAGCCTACTGTCTCCAAAAGTGAAAGAGGACAGTCGTATTATTGAAATACAGTTTGTTTTATGTGCTGAGACTTTATTAAAAATGGGTAAGAATCATGGTATAATAATATAGGACTTGCAGACATTTAGGAAAAGGTTAAAAGAACCTTGGCTTGATGCATTCTATTGAAGAATTTATGAGTCTTTTGAAAGATTCAGGACTAATCAATATAGTTATTTGTAACTTTCATCTCCCTAGTAAGAATTGCCTGGAATAATTAAATTAAACTAATGCAAATAAGGTGGTGGGCTGGTCATATTTATCATGATAGTAAATTGCATTCCACATGATTTTAGTTCTAAAATCTTCCCTATTTGCAGTAATGCACAAATGCCTCCAATATTATAACATTAACTTTCATATTCCTGAATATTGCAACTCTGCTAGTGTATTAAAACAGCCAGTCTCTTGTGGACATGAATAACTGAGTGATAATTTGAGGCAAACCTGGACAACTGAGTAACTGAGGAAGTCCCTATCTCAAAATAAAAAATCATAAAGGGTTTAGGATGTGGCTTAGTGTGAAAAGCCTGGATTTAATCCACAATACTCAAAAATATACATTGCCATGAGAACCAGTAAAACAATTTATGGATCATAAGGTATTGTGGAAATAATGCAATGAATAAGTTAGAAATGAGGAAAAACACAATATTTATATTTCTTAATTTTACCAAATTTCCACAAAGTCTTCACCGAAGGCTACCATTACATTCTAAATGTCACTAGAATTTACTAATGGCAATGGATCTTTGGCAATGTCTTAGAAGGTAGGGCCACTGTTTCTTGGTTTTTAAGATTTTATTTCAAGAAAAGAATAAGAAAGGAACTCGAGGACACTCTTGACGTTCTCTGGGAACCTGACACGACAGAGACTTTGGATTTTCTTTTTTTTTTTAGTGGTGCTTCACCTAAAAAGGCAAAAGTCTTTTTGAAAATATCTAGAAGTACTATATATCTGACTTTCAATTTTTCCAATAAATCAATAAATTTTGATTATCCAAAGAAAATCAGACATATGATCTACCACAGTCCAAACAGTAAGCTCTGAGTGCAGACACCTGCATATGTGCTTTGGGTTTATGCTTCTTGTACAAATGCATTTGGCAATAAATATATCTGCTTGGAGCTTCCTATTTTAAAAGTCTTTATGGAGTAAAGGATGAATATTAGAGTGGGAAAAATACTTGTGCACACTTAAAATAGATGCTTTTGCTCTTTATGTTTGCATTTAAGGCAATAGGATAAGACTAGACTTGGAGAAACCATTAGAATGTGGGCCAGGTCAAAGTATAGTCCAGATGATCTGCATTTCACTTCAGCCTAAAGATGCAGTGTTTAGTTACTGATAAGTGTGACTCACATTGTTACAGATCATCTGAAACATCTTTAACTAGTATATTCTCTAGTTGGTGGGTTACTCTGACGAGTACGAGCAGAAATGGATGTGGCTTGTTATCTTGAATACTGAAAATAGGGAACCCATGATATTCACAGCTGTAGGAAAATCTAGTCCACATTTATAATACGCGAAATGCCAGGCCTCTCCACACAAGAAAAAACGTGATTCTCGTTAGCTAACCATTTAAGGTAAATGATCCATTCACCCACTTCTGGATTTGAGAAATCTGAGCCCTTTCCTGGATTCCATGCTTTGGAAAGCTTGCCTTGATCCTCCTCTAGCTCTGTCCTAAAATGAAATCTTCTGGCTCAGCAAGCCTGTGTGTCAGAGCACACGCATTATAGCTTTTGACAACTCTGCAGACCCATTGACCCCAGAATGTCCTTCCCAAAGGCCTAAGCCTTGTGTTAGGCCCGCATCCCACTTATCTTTCCTTCCTCCTCCTGGGGCCCTGTATTTGAACTTATGTATTTTCTCCTAAATTTGAAGAGCAACTGAGAAGACAACTTTAACAAGGGCAGTGGCAGAGACGCAACACGCAGGATAGTGTAGCCACACACATGGACACACGCTTTCTGACAGTTCGTGATCAGGCTAGGAGTAGGGGTGGAGGAGAGGAGAAGGAGCAGGAGGGACAGCGGTGCGTCAGGGACCGGGTGGCTCTGCCTTCACGTGTTACTTTTCTTCCTTGGAATAGAAAGGAGTTGAAACTCCCTTAGTGCATCACAATATTCTTCACAGTAGGCAAGAAAAAAATGGAAACAAGTGTATGTCGGTTGGCGCATGAGTAAAGAAAATGTGGGACATGCAGTGTATACAGTGGATGGCTGCTCAGCCATAAAACAGAGAAATCCTACTACTTGTGACAGCATGGATGGAAATGGAGATCATCATGGGAATAGAAACAAGCAAGGCATGCAAACCAAATAACATGTGATCTCATTCATATGTAGAACATCAAAACGCTGATCTTACAGAAGTTGAGAATGGAAGGATGATCACCAAATGCTAAAGAGGGTTAGGGAAGGGAGGGCTGGGGGAAGGATGCAGGAGCAAATTCCAGGCTGCTATTTCACATCAGGGTGACCCCTGATGACAGACAGTGCACTTCAAGAGGCTAGGAAAGAAAGGGTTTTGAAAGTCTTCACTATAAAGAAATGGTGAATGAGACAGATTTGTTTCACTGATCTAACCATTACATAAGATGTACATGTACCACAGCATCGTGTTTTTCCTTTTTTGTGTAACTATTTTATGTTTTATGTATCAGCCAATAATAAACGTAATTAAAAGACAAAATAAAAAAATCAAAAGACAAAGAAATAAAATAATAAATAAACACATAATTATCCATTCACAGGTCAACTTGGAAAATTATTTGGTAGGTGTATAGAACATGGTTATTTAATACTGTGTTATGTTAACTTAAAATTTTGCAATATTTAAATACAAGATCTGTAGGCCTTATTGATAGTATTATTACATTATTCCTTGATCAAGTTTGAGATGGGCCTGTACTTGTGTATATGTGTATGTAAATAGTGCAAATGGTTTTAGGTTAGGTAGTTTCAGTAGGAGGTCTCTGTATATGAAGTAAATGTAGCACAGTGGGAGTATTTCCAATAAAAATTTACCTTCTTTCTGAATGCAAATTTTTTAATTTTTTATTGCTATTCACAAACAAATACAGGGAACTGAATTAAACCAAGTATGAGGTAGTATCAATCTAAAACTGATGATGGCATGGTGGATAGTTAAATTCTGCAATTAACCATCTACACACATAACTAAGTCTTTGTCAAGAGAATTGGTTCTTACTAGATATAGCTAATGCTTGGATATTACTACAGGAAGAAGTTAGATTTCTAAAAATTTTCAAGACTTTTAGACCTGAAGTCTTCTGTGACTGAATTATCTCTACCAAAAATATAGTACATCTATTCTTGATTTTTAAAGGCATGGTTTCTATAATTTCTATTTTATGCATAATTTTCTTTATCCAATTTTCTAGTCAGCTAAAAATAGCATATACATATGTCATCTTGCTAAGAAAAGTTAGTAGTTTCAACTGTTAGGTTCTGACATTTAGGGGAAAGTTGTAGCTTGCCTCTGCTATCACTATTGGTGAATCCACAGTTTAAGTGGAAACTGAAGACAAGGATGGATAGTTGCTTACAGTAGTGAACAATTCTACCTAGACCACAGAGACTGTAATTCCTGGGGATAATGATCTCAGAGATAAGCAGTAAACACACTAGTGCATACTGCATCATACTAATTCTGGTGGCATTTTCATGTCTGCTGCAGATACTAGATAGTTTAGGTATCTTTCTTGTGTAAATTGTGTATGAGTCAACTTTATTCCTAGACAAAAACGTAAGCTTGGAAAGCACAACAAACAAGAACACCCAGAACTGTCATATTCCTCCCAAGCATGCACAAGTAGAAAGCAAAAAACTATGGTATCCCATAAGAAACAACAGGCATTTCAAAAATAGGGTTTCATTAAAAATGCGAGAAGCTCTGAAGAACAGTGAGAAGTAATTGGAGCAATTCAGAGCCAATTGTTAATATAATTGCTTATGCAGAAGCAGTGCAAGGAAACATAAATCTGTGGTTGCTTCAGATTTCTTGGCTGGCAGGGTAAATCTCATAGTAGAATTAATTTTTCCTTTCGGATTTAAACCGTTGACTTCTACATAGGTTAGAAGTTCTAATAAAAAAATCTTAGCTTGTTGGGATATAGTATGTGGACTGGCTAAACATCCTTCTAATAATAAATTACCCTCCACTCCCTTCTTTGCTCAGTGGCTTACCTTAGCTCTGTTCCCAAATTACCCCTTTCCACCAGTATAAAAAGTACATTCAAATGATGCTTGACTATGTTTCCCTAACACTCCTCAACAGTTTCTTTTTTTCATGTGCTTTCTAATAGCCTCAGAGAAATCCCTGTTTAGATGCATATTCCCACTACTTGACGTAATGGTAAAAGACATGGACTATTGCTTTGTGTCAGTTCCACAGAATATCATCTACGTGCTAGTCTCTGTGCAGGATAAGAATAAAACACAAGAGGAACTCCTTACCTCAGTGAACCTTGGTGTCTGGCTGCACTGCAGAGCAGAGCATAAGAAGGGAGTTTCTACCATAACAGCCACTGTTGCTCTGCACCCGGTTTTTACACATGTTCAGGTCTCTCACCTTCTCATCCCACTAAGACATTTCAATAACAACAGGAAAATATAAGTAAAACATTGTTTAAAACTTGGGAAAATCCGGGGTTTTAAATTGCACACTAGATTCATACTTAAAGCAAAAAGGCTGCCTGCTGTCTCCTTCTCCTCTCTGATTTGTGCTACGTTCACTTGGAGAAAGATATGTTATTTTGAATCTGTGTACTTATTTATTTTTAGCTGTGTATTCATTTATTAAATGTTTTTGTCAGTTGAGTATCCAGCCCATGCCAGTTACCCTGCCTCATGCCGGGCACCCAGGGTGGGCGATCAACCGAAAAGATTGAAGGAGCTCCTGGGCCGCAGACTAAGGGACGTTCGAAGGTCGAGCGAAATGGAGCTGGTGCTGCAGCTGAGAAGGCGGTGTTAATGAGGAGTTCAGCTGGTGTGAGAAGTTTTGGCCTACATGTTGGGTAGAGAAAGGGCTTGAGTTGAAAGAAAAGAAAATACTGACTCTAGAGGAAAAAATTGAAAATGTTAGCTGGCATCTTTCCACTCCTCCTCCGGGGTGCTGTGACTGTTAAAGCGGAATTGAAAACCATCACGCCCAGGCTGGGGCCGTTCTGATCCGACAGAGCAGAGCTACCCACTGTGCCAACGTGCTGCCATTGTTGCCCTGCCCTCGTTCTTGGTTACAACTGCTTTCCGGTTAATATCTGGGGTGCATTATAAGTTCGCTCCTGATGCTGTTTCCTTTAATGAAATATAAGCTTAAACTAAACTCAGCAGTGAAAAAAAGTGTGACAACTTTATAGAATGCTTGAAGTTAGCCAAGACTTTCTCAGCTTTATAGATTCCCCTTCCTCCCAAGACCTCAAATCGCTAAGCACAATTCTATCTTCTGCTTGTTTTATGTGATGGATTTCATGGCAAGCTTCTGTTCATTCTTCCGGATCCACCCGCCATCACTTCACAACTGCTGTGCCCTCTGGGAAGCTGATTTACATGAACTCCACAAACAGAATCTGTTCTCTGTAGCTTCTTTTTGGATTTGACCAGTGGAAAATACCAGCAGGAAATACACGTTATTGCTCTAGTTTGCTCCCCACCTCAGGCTGGCCTCATGACTCAGTTGCTCGCCACCCCTACAGACAATGGGAGTAGAGATTGGGAGGGTGACTGATGGGGAGCTGGTTAATGCAACCTCTTCATCTCCAGGTCCCAGCAACTATGTCTTCCCTTCCAGTCCACATCTTTATGACAATACTGCATTATCCTCGTGATTTCCCTGTACCTATGGTTTAAGTGATTTACAAACTGTCCGTTTATTATTATTTCCCCAAATTAGTCCATTTGGAATATAACTCAGTTCTTACTGAGATGATACAGTGGCAAACCTGAATTAGAGATTCTTGCCAGAAACTTTCTAGAGGTGATACTGGTAAAAGCAACTGCACTGTCATTGAAAAAAGAATGAGAGATTATGGAAGTCCTGACTGACAGTCACTGTGTGACTATGGCCTAGTGAGTTACTCTTTCTGTGTCTGAGTTTTCTCACCTATAAAATAAGTAAGAAATTTTTCAGATTTATTGAAAATATATCAAGTACTGAGGGCAGTGTCTAAAGCACAGGAATTTCTCCTTATGACAGAATAATCAGTTCAGTCAGCCAGGTGTTAATGAATCCAGTAAACAAATTTCTGTGATGGCAAACCTCAGTCCCTGTCCACTCTCTTTATGCACTCTTAAGGCTGAATAGATACAATTCATTGTTTCAGCTAATATTTACTGATTACCTATTTAAATGACATCATGTTAGGGGCTATGGAAAATTAAAGTGAGACATAAGTCTTATTTCAAAGAAGCTTGCATTGTCTTAGGAAGACAAAGACAGAGGAAATTGTCAACTGGGATTATGAAGCTTTAGCCATTTTCTCAATATTTCAAATATTCTTACCAAGGAAAGTAAATGTCAGAGAAGGACAGCAGTATAGGATAAGTAAAGGCACAGATGTGCCAATAAATTAGAATACAAAGTATTTCACTGAAGAGGAGATTTCCTTGACTCTGGAACTGGTTACCTTGTGAATGACCATAGGTGATTGTGAAACTTACTTCCAGGCCATGCAGTCAAGGAACACAGCTGTCACTTCTTTCATAGAACAGGCCATCCATCTATTCACAGGTGCCCTCTATTTACCCAGAGTTCAGTATTCTTTTATACAAACTCTGACTTGGCCATTCAAATCATGAATTTAAAGTAAATCTATTTTAATTGATTACTTAAAAGATTGATGTAGTGCACTCAATGTTTAATTTTACCCGGGTACTAAGAATTCTCTGATTTCTCCATAGGCAAGTTGAAAACATTCTATATATTGCTCTATCATACTTCAGTGACTTTTTAAAGTGAAGACTTCACAGTTGTAAGGGTCCATGCTGCACTTCTGCAAATAATATTTGATTGACTTTTCTGGGATCTCCATATTCATTACAAAAAAGTAGGCAAATACTAATTTATTTTCAAATAATTCCCCTTTCTATCTACTGTCAATATTAAGCCATTAATATATATTATAGTTTCTAAAATTAATGTTTCTCATTCATTACCCAGGTGAGAAAAGATGAAAAATTCAAATTCCTCAGGGAGGTAATTATTTCTAGCTTTATAACAAACAAGTGACAAATTTTTGTTCAAAATACCCAAAGTTTCTAGTTTTAGAATGTTTCAGCCTTTAAAATCTTCCGAATTTCTTTTTTCTTTTTTTTTTTTGCGGTACTGGGGATTGAACTCAGGACCCTGCGCTTGCTAGGCAAGCGCTTATTCCACTGAGCTATATCCCCAGCCCCTTCCGAATTTCTTAAGAGTCTGTTTATGCAAGGAAGCAAATGTGAAGAGACTTCGGAATAATCAGTTGGTCCTGAAGAATCTGCTCATGTGAACTAGAATAGTAGTCTTTTATATTGCTTCTTACTTTTCCTACTGGTTGTAGTGAGTTTCATGGACCCAGTTTAGTGCCATTTGAAACTCTTCGAGTGTGCTTAGATCTGTGAGTTTGAACATTAAAAATACATCAAACTCCTCTGAAGTAGTTTAGCCCAAGAACTGCAGGCTCCAGTGCTTTCCTAGCAATATGGATGATTTCCCATCTATTACACACCCATTGTTATTGAAGATACGCCCTCTGACTCCTCAATCTACCAAAGATAATCTGTCTGGGCATGCATACAGACTCAACAGACACACACAGAAACATATAAATGTATGAACATGGACACACAAACTTGGACACAGATACACACCAACTAGAACACTTGTGATCTCTCTGTTCTTAAAATATTTGAGAACTATCACGTTTTGATTGGGGCAAAATCACATGGAAGGATGATATGAGACATTAGAGACGGACACTGAATTGATTGTGAGACTTGACCACATATGCCAGACTATCAGGGCATGGAATCTGAAAAGCAGTCTAATTGAGTCAGGAACTGTAAATTCGTTTTCTGACTAGTAGAAGTTAAGAGAATTTACTGTTACTGTCACCACAGTTCCACTTTACTAAAATTTCAGTCTTTGGTTTATTTCTTCAAAAGAAAACCACATCAGCATACTTCCTGCCACTTTATCCATGTGCCAACTACAGTGTCCTGAGCCCTAATCTACCCCATATTCAAGAAGTTGATATATTTAAATAATTTTTTGAGAGACAGACTCCAATAATGGCTGCAAGGCTTGATTTTCCTGTATAATCATGTGCTCCTCTTTTTCTCTGATGCTCAGGAGAGTACTCTTCATTTGTAGACATGCAATCTTGGAACGTTATAAGGAGAAAAAATCTTAGATGTTGCCTTCCTTTTAAAATGGATGCAGTGGAAGCCCTAATATGTGTCATGACTGTCCAGGGTCACACAGAATTGTCACTACAATTTCTCCCCCTACCCCACCTTGAGACATCTTCCTCAGGTATTGATCTCCATACTGGTGATGCTTACAGTCAATCAGATCACTTACTTATCATAGAAATCTCATGATGTGACTATAATTCCACTTTACAATTTATAATTCCACTTTACAGTTACCTTACTGGTAAAGGGAGGAATTATAAATTCCATGAATCGAATCCTAGGTCTCTGCACTACCTTGCCAGCAATGGGTCCATGCCAAATCTGCTTCCTGGGATTATTGGTTAAAATGCAAATACCCCTGAGAATTATGGTTTTAAAAGCTAATATTCCAGTCCCTAATCCTGCTTTAGGCAGGATTAGCCCACAACTCAGTGAGAGTAAGAACTTCACTCTAAATTTGTGCTTGCGGGCTGGTTTTGATGATGAAATGGCAGGGTGTAAACTACCTATTTCATAGCGTGGCCTGGAGCTATAACTACTCCATTTACCTATAAGCTGCATGGCAGTCTGGCATGGGAGTAGATGGAAAGTCCATTGCTGGAAAAAAGATATGTCTGTCACTGTTAGGAAACATGGATCCAACCTTAATCCATCGCCTCTCATGAAAGCCCCATTCAGAAACATGCTTGCCCAGAGATTCTCTGAAGGCACATTTTCTGAGCCTTCCAGGACAACGTTCTTGCAGGCAGCCTCATGACTTTGTGGCCTCTATGATGAGACTATATTTGTGCTTAATGCATAATTAACTGGGAAGGCCATAATATTAATTATTTTGCTCAATTGTTAATCAGTGGGGTGTTTGCCTCCTGCATTCTCTCCTTGCACACTAACCTGTCAGACTCTAGTAATTGTCGGATGAACAGGTTTGGGTAAAAGTCTCCAAGGAGGACCAATTCTCTTGTTCCATTAGTGAGAACACATATAGATCATTTTCAGCACTAATCTAGGGCTAAAATCAATTATGTCTCTTATATTTAAAAATTAAATTGACTCACCATGGGAGTAGGATGAAGGAAAAATACATTCCTTCTATTATGTGTAATTACAATTGTAAAACATTTTCCTTCGCAGTGTAATTGCTACCTGCAGAGGCTAAAGCGGGTGAGCTTGAAGTGTTTAGCGGCAATGCTGAGCCTTCTCTCAGATTTTTCTTTGGAGTTTTGCTTTTCTCTTCTCTTCAGACCTCTTTTTTCTCTTTATTTTAATACCATTATAAAACTGTGTGGTCCTCTAAGGATTCCCAACTTACAAAGAATCTCAACTGTAGTTTAGAAGGTAGGGATCAAAAAGCAGAGCTTGGGGGGGCGGGTGCTAATTGTGCCTGTATTCTAAAGGATGAAAATTTCAATCTTACTAGTATTTATATTGTGTTCATAATTTATCTAGGCCTGAGTTAGATACTGTAGGAAATTCATACACAAATGACATAGACTGTATTACCAAGGTCTTTGATTTTGAAGAATGACCCAGTATGTTATATGAATGATAAGCAGGTTTTTTTAAATTGCAAATATGATGATGTGACCATAGTAGTCATAGAAATACCTTGAGAGATAAGTGAAGTAGGAGATCACAGAACTGCATCAGTCTTTCCTAAGGCTCAACTGTCAGGTTTGCTTTGTGTGCTCCCTCAGAGAGGCTATTATCTCTTAGAACTCAAACAATTTCATATTAGGAGTGTTTCGGTTATAAAAATAATCATAATTAATTTTTGTAGATGACTAACATACAGTATGACCACATAAAATATAAGCAAAAAATGTGTTCAGGTAAATGATTATTTTATGCATAAGTTTGTACTAAATATTACAGGGAATATACTCACTAAAAATGTACTTAGTTTTTACCTGACATTCAAGTTCAAGCTAGAGTTCTACATTTGTGCTCAGTAAATCTGAAAAACTTACATAAAGAGAACCATTCACTTTTAGGATAGAAGATATTTCCCAGGTGTCACGGACAGAGCTAAATCTCAGTGGTTCAGTCCCACAGTGACCCAGGGGAGAGAAAATTCTTTCATTGTTTCCCTTTATTTTGGCTTGTCTCAATGTCCCCCAAATGCTCATGCAGTCATAGGTGGTGCTTTTTCAGAGATGGCTGTATCTACAGTATGTGATGCTGGAATTGATTCATGGTGCAATGGCAGGATCACAAGATTAGGAGTGCACTAGGATTAAGGGTGTGAGTGCTACCTGCCCTAAGTAGCCTTGATAATATACAAGGGATAGAGAGAACTGTGGTTGTCCCTTGTTGTTCTGCTACCTTCTTCCCACCATGATCTATTTATCTTCTGTGATGGCCATCTGCCTTGCCACCCTGCCTTGGACCCAGATGATTATGAAATGAAAGCTCTACAAACTGTGAGCTAAATACGCATTGCCTCCTTTAACTTTGGTTGTCAAGTGTTTTGTCTCAGCTATGAGAAAAATATGGCACTTTATTATTTATTCTTTGTTTTTATTCTTTGTTTTTGTTCCATACAAGCTGCTTTTGTTTTGTAATGCACATCATGGGAAATAGGTATGACTAATGCAATCTTTCTTTAGTGAGTGTTTTAGTCTGTTTTCTGTTGCTATGACAAATTAACTGAATCTGGGTAGTTAATTTAAAAGGAGAGTTTATTTTAGCTCATGGTGTTAGAGTTCCAAGAGTGTGGCATTGGCATCTGCTTGACTTCTGATGAAAGCCATGTCCTGCTCTACGAATGGCAGAAAAGCAGAAGGGGAAACAGGCATGCATGGAAGCAAGAAAACAAAACAACTGATACGCTTAATAACAATCTGTTTTCACCAGAACTAATCCTTTCCTGAAAGAACTAATCCAGTTTTTCAAGAAATTCATTAATCCTTTTTAATGATTTAATCACCTCTTAAATTCTCCACTACCTGTTAGTATATTACACTGTAGACCAAATGTCAACCTAAGCAATAGAAGGGGACAATTCACATCCAAAATGTAGAAAGGAGGTGAGTCAATACTTTGAAATAACTTAGTCACAATTCCAAAGTTCTAGGGAAAATGCTGCTTAACCCAGCTTGTATTGGTTGCCCACTCAATGTAATATAGTCCAGCATTAATATGATATTTCAGGAACATAGCTGTTCCTGGGAAACCAAAACTGTGCATGAACATAAGGGTCAACTCTACAAAACTTGTACCGAGCGCAAGAGAGAAATTGGTCAGCAAATCATTAAGTGTCCACTGAAAACTTCTAAATTAGTGAATTTCAAACATATACTATATTATTTTCAAATCTCATTTTGTGTTATTAATTTCTAGAATTTATCTGAAATCCTTCATCATTTTTAAGTCATCCTAGTTAAGCTCATATTTTCAGCTTTCTTATTAAAATTAGCATTCCCCTCCCAATTTTTCTTGTCTCTGTGTGACAGTGTCATACTCTCCCTGTTGCCTTCAAGTCATTATTAATTATGGTACTTAATTTTTGTTCCTTCATAACTCACTGATTCTTTAGTTCAATTAATATTTCTATCATGTTTTTAAGTTTATTTACTTTACACATTCTATAATTCTATTTCTACTCCTCCCATCATTTAAAAATTACTTAGGTAGTATATTGAGTGTTATAAAAGTTTTCTACACCAAAACTCTGTTCATTTTAAACATTTCAATTATTTATTAATTTAATGCTAGGTTCTTTTTTTAACAGACTGAACATAATTACATTTTCAAGTCAAAATTCAGGCACTGCTCACTAGAAACTCTAGAGCAGAGAACAGAATGAGTCTTCATTTGAAGACTTAGCTATTTAATGTGGAATGAACCTCAATTTCTTTATTTCACAAGGTTCCTGTCATGAATAAATTCCTCCAAGTCTATTTCCTGTGGGCCTTAGCATCTTATTTGTGCTCTTCAAATGATATGTTAGCATTCAAACGTTCAATCTAATAACCCAAGTTTGTCTTCATTTTTTTTTAAACTATGAGCTCTCAATACAAACACTCCTCTTGGTAAAATTAATGAGCAAACTCTCCTAAACATAACTTTTGCATTGCTGTGATTTTGTATACTATAAATTCTCTTCTTGAAATATTTTTTGTGTCCTTCTTTTTCTACTGCTGTATTTCCAATTTGCTTATATGTCTACTTAAGTGCCTGTATTTGTCACTACAGCTGTCTTCACAGACTCAAGGCTATACGAAGTGTTGGTATGTCTGGTCTTTTTCATACTTTTGAATATATTTCTAATAATTTTATATTAGAAGACACTTTTTAAAATTAAAATTAAACTCATTGGTATAATTTAAATATACATAATGATACATTCATCATAGGGATGTACCTGTGCATGACATATCTTGATTCCTCCTTTTTCCACTTCCTTCCCCTTTCTTCAACCCCTCTGTCCCTCCTTATCTACAAAAGCTTTGCCTACATTTTATCCTCCTATTCTTATTTTTTCTTGTCCCTCCCTTCTTTTCCCTTTCACTGCTCCCCTTGTGCCCCTTCCCATATGAACAGTTTCTTCCTATTTTATACCCATTCCATATTTTTTACCTTATTTACACTGTCAGTTTCTCACACCAGAAAGACAATGCAACATTTGCACTTGTGTCTGAATTACTTCACTTAAGAGTATGGTCTCAAGGTGCATCTGCTTAACCAGAAATGTCTCAAGTGCATCCTCCTTGTTGATGAGTAATATTCCATTGTATGAAAATACCACATCTCTTTATCTATTCATCAGTGATGAGCATTTGGCCTGTTTCTAATATTCAGATATTACAAACTGTGTTGCTTTAAACCTGACGGTATATATATTACTGTGGTTTGATGCTTTTAATTCTTTTGGAAAGATACGAAGAAGGAGAATAGTTGGATCAAATGGGACCTCTAGTCCTAGTTTTCTGAGGAATCTCCACTCTCATTTCTACAGTGGTTACACCAGTCTACACTCTCACTAACAGTTGAAGAAAGATTTCTTTTCCCCACAGCCCTGCTAGCATTTGCCATAGATAGATTTCTTGGTAATACCATTCTTTCTGGAGTGAGACAGAATTTCAGTGTTGTTTTACTTTTCTCTTTTGAATGACCAGTGATGTTGAAGATTTTTTCATATATTTATTTTTAATCTGTATTTCTTCCTCTGAGAAGTATGCATTTGAATGACCAGTGATGTTGAAGATTTTTTCATATATTTATTTTTAATCTGTATTTCTTCCTCTGAGAAGTATGCATTCATCTCATATACCCATTTTTAGATTGGGTCTTTAACTTTTAAAGCATATGTAATATTTTTACTAATTATGTTTTGGGCTACAACATAGAAGATTAGGGTTCCTATATCATTGGATGCTTAATCCATATAATTGTCTAATTAGGTAATACAACAGGATTTAATGCTATTGATTAGTTTGAAAACCATATGATATTAGACAGTTGAAAATAATTTAACATGATTTTCTAAAAAGAAAACAGTAAATTTAGAACATCATGGTAATTTTGAACATCTCTGGTAAGTATAATTCCTACTTGTAAGTTTATAGGATTATAGAATTATTGTCATATAAAGTGAACAACAGTATCAGCTTTTGAGTAATTTTGTAATGGTTGTTACATTGTGTCAACTTGTAAAGTTTAGAAGCTTAACTAGGGACTTAGAGTTCCACAGTCCTCACTTTGTAAGCATCCTGAGCCTGTGCAAGCAGAGGGCACAGAGACAGTGTGGACACAAAGGACCCAAAAGGTAGTGAGCCTGCATTCAATATAAGGGAGGAAAAGGGGCTTTCTTCCCCCTTTTTTGCTCTTATTGGTTTTGCTATTTTCTGCTGCCTTGAGGTGTTGCCCCTGTGCCATGCCACCCTGCCTTGGAGCCAACTGATTACAGAATGAAACCTCCACAAACTGTGAGCTAAATAAACCTTTTCTTCCTTAATTTTGGGCATTAATTTTATCTCAGCAATGAGAAAAGAGTAACTAAGATAACCTTGAAACCAGAAGTCCATCAGAATTGTCTTCTAGAAATTGTGGTTCACCTGTTCTTTCATTTTATTAATAAACTTAATAGAAAAGATAAAAAACATAAAAAGAACTGTTTCTTACAGGCTGCACAAATTGCAGTGTATATCTTGATTGTGTTATTTTCAACTTATAAAACTTATTTCAAGAATCTTTCACAACAAATTGGGCACTAGTCAATGAAAAGAAAAAGTAAGTTTAGAAGTAATCCCTTTGATTCTCATCCAAAGAAACGATTCCAAGATGTCCCAAAGATTCACTAAGAGAAAGAGGATAAATTGTTTTTATAGGTAAAAAATCTAACAGATACTAATAATGAGAACTGTCTTGCAATGAAGTTAGGTCAACCTTGTGTTTCCTGCTGTTCATTTGTAAAAACTCTTCAGTTTCTAGAAAGAGATAATAATCATGGTCAGAATAATAATAATGGTGCAGCACAAGTAGCAATAATAGTAAAAAATAGTTGAATATTTAATATTAATGAAATCATTAAAACAATCCATGAGTGCTACTTTGTACAAGATTATAAATAACATAAGTGTCTCATCCACTCGAATTGTAAAGGTAGTGGGATTATTCTGACCCCCTCAGGCCCGTCCTGGGAGACCTAAGGCATCAGGTGCATCCCAAATCTCCTATGACAGGCCTAGCTCAGTCTGTACTTCACTTCTCTGCCACAGAATCAGTTAGTGAGTACTACCAGTGCACAGTCAGCATAACATCCGGGAACACATTTAGTAGCTATGGTATTTGACCTATTCTTCCCACATCTCCTAGAAATTATTGAGAAAGCAGATGGTAACTACTTTGAAACCATTAGGGGATTGAATTGAAGATGAAGCTGGCATTCAGAGGATGGCAGAAGCATTAACAGAATAATGGAGAAAAGGAGCCAAAACTCTGATAAAATTGAGCCTGAATGTATTAATCTTGGACTTTCTATTAATATGAGCAAGCAGCCACCTCATTTATTTAAACTAGTTTGTTATGAGATTATTATCTCTTGCAGTTACAAACATCCCAGCTAACAGACACGAGCAGATCACTTTATATTTTATGAACAACTTTTATAAGCTTTATTCATCTTGATCCAACAGAACAAATATGTGAGGTGAATACACAGTCAGTGTTGTTCATTTTATAGAATTTAGGGGCTCAAAGGGTTTGGAAGATGTTAAAATAAATGCAGGTAGAAGTTAGTCCATGATTCTTGAATTCCATCAAAATTTTCTTTCTTCATAAACTTACTAAATTGATTAGTGGAGGAATTAAAGGTATCATATAAAGTACATATAAAGCCATATAATCTCACACTTTTAATGACACAAATGGAATTTAGTAAATTGATTGGGCCAGTGAGTTGGTTTGCTTGGGGCTATATGAACAGGAGTAAAAATTTCTATTACTAAAGCATGAGAAACTAAAGAATATGATGGATGTTATTCAGATTTCCATCAGATTCTCATATCTTTTGGTAAAGTGTACAGTTTTGTCCCTAATATGTACCTTCCTTCCCCATTTTTAGTAACGCTTGTAAGTCTTTCACTTTCTCAAAATGATCAAAAGGCCATTTAGTTAGCTTACCTTTCTGTCAAGAAGAGAGTCTTAGATTAAACTCATTAACTCTAAAGCATTCTGGGCTTAATTAAAATGCAAATCCATCTCAGAAAGATTTGCATTTCAGTGACAAAGAATGAAGTAGGTGATACTTACCTTGAAGAAAAAAAGCATTGCATGCATTTTAAACATGAGTAGAAGATTATTTAGGGCAGGACTGTATTATCATCACTACAAACCACACTATTAGACTTCAAGATTTCCCTGTAAGTTTTACCAAAAAAGGGAGAGCCTTGGTGTTCCACAGGACTAAGACAGTAGTGCAGCCTGTGGATGAGAGACCTCCATTCAGAATTACATGAAGTCAGACATATAAATGATTCCAGTCTATTAGACAGTAAGTGGATAGGATAGGAAGTCACCTATATTTCAATTTTGTTTTAGTAATAGATTAGTATATATAACATATATTTAATAAAATATTTCAAACTTACCGAAAAATATGGCAATAGTTAAAATTAAATATCGAAATTGTTTTTTCATTTTTTTTCCCCTAAAGAAAATTTCTCTAAAGAAATCAGGCCTAGCAAGTACTATTTGTGTTCACGGTCTCATTTATCTATCTCTTCCCATAGACAACCACAGCAAGAGTTTTTGTTTATCTTTTTCTTTAAAGTTTTCATAACATTATTACATATTTATTTCCAAGTAAAAATAGCTAATAATATGTTTTCCAGAGTTTGGAATCAGAAATGATGTATCAAACATCATTCATCTTCTTTTTGTTTGACATTAATTTTTATTTGATCATATTAGCATAAACAATTTGTAATGCATGGACCTATTTTCTTGGTTTTAAACATTTCAATTACTTCCAGTATTTTGTAAAAATGAATATTCTTATGCTCAGCATCTTGTGCTATCGTGCTGGAGTTTCCCAACAATGCATAGGTAGGTAGTTATCCTAAATTATACCTCTTTTTACAAGTATACTCATCTCTCCACATGCTTATCATTACTTTCTTTTTCATCTAATGGAGAGGGTTGGAAGAGCTTTAATTTGTATTCTTTGATTGCTAGTAAAGTTGAACATCTTATATATTGGCAGATACTGCTTTCCCTTGGGAATTGCTTTTTTTTTTTTTTTATCTTGCTTACTCTTTTTCATTTCATATTTATTTTAGGAGAACATTTAATGTATGTTTTAGTTAAATGAGGAAAATATCACCTTACCAAAATCTTTATTCTGCTTGTAATGCTTGATAGTAAGAATATTTTAAATTTCAAGACCATCACCTTTATCAATCTTTTACATCATAATTTGTGTTTTCTATCTGGTTAAAAAAATCTCCCCTACCCCCAAAGCCATAAAATCTCACACTTTTAATAACATAAACGGTATTCAACAGCAGGGGGAGTGCTAGAAACTGAAAAACTCAGCTGGACAAACTGGAAAGAGGTCTGATGGTGAAGACCCCTTGTAGGCATGGTAGAGAGAGCTCTGCTCTCAAACTGAGTGCAGGGACAAAGAAAGGGGAGAGAATAACCTATCGGTGATGGAAGTGTCTGTAGTTTCAATCATATCGATCATCCCAGGTCTCTCATGCAACTAAATTTTGGCTGGTCTGAGGAGGTGGAAATTAGAGATAGAAAGTAATTTTAGAATCCCTAACCTGACCCTATGCCCAGCACATCTCCCCCAAAATAGTTTCCACTTTTCCTGACTAAACTTTGAACCAGAAAACAAAAGAGAATGGGGATGTTGTGATTCTTGCCTAAGCTTTCCAGCCTCAGAACTGTCATAATGATTGAAGAGTAGGGATGGAGAAAGAAGTTAAGGAATGAAATGAAGGGAAGAAGAAATACGATTACTACTGTTGTGTATCTGGCGCTGATCTTGAAAATGTACATCATCTGTAGAGTGAACAGAAAACAGGGGCTGGGGATATAGCTCAGTGGAATAAGTGCCTGCCTAGCAAGCGCAGGGTCCTGAGTTCGATCCCCAGTACCGCAAAAAAAAAAAAAAAAAAAAAAAAAAAAAAATCAAAGAACAGAAAACAGTCTGCTTCTATGAAGCTTACTTTCCAGTACAGGGAAAGAAAGACAAGGAAAACAGAAACTATAGTATCATGTAAGGTAACAACACAGGTAGAAGCGGAAAGTAAGACAGAACAGTTGTGGATAGCCTTATGTCTCTGAGGATGTCATGGTGGTTGCACGTCAAATTATATGAGGTGAGGAAGTATATACCAAGGAATGTAAAGAGTTGAAGAGCTTCAGAATAAAAGAATTAGTCCTGAGACAGGAGCATGCCTGGCATAAGCATGAGATAGTGCTCTATGTTGTAGCCTTGACTTGTGCCCTCGTGTACATAATCAGAATTTTAGCCCAGCCACATGACTTAGCTTGGGCAATTGGATTTTTTAAATGGAATGTTATTTTTATTAATATATGTGTACAATATATAACAAATACATTCATGGTGAGATATTGGTACATATACTTTCTTCAGATTTATCACAAGTATTACAAAATATATAATGGCATGCATATATTTTTCCTATTTCTTTTCCTCTTTTAAAAAATAACTTTCCATATTTGATTGAATGTATGATAAGAGTAGGTCCAACTGTTATTAATATTGCTAATATTTTTGCCTACTATACTATCTGACAGAAAGTTGGCATTTAATATGTAATTAAATTGAACTACTCATTTAGGTAGTGAAGATTGGAATCACTACAGGGACAAGAGTGTGATGTCCTTCATTTACTGATGTTTGTAGGTGAATATTATCCAACATTAACTGTTCCTTGTGGCTCTCGAGCCTGCATTTCCACCTGTTTTGAGCCATGTCCCAGTGTTAACATAAACAGTGGGTTTGTTTGTGGTGTAAAACCTCACCTTAGGCACTGTTATCTGAGCTATTGCTGCTATTCTTGGAAGAAAGACACAGACATTAAGAGATCATGTGAATGTCAGTCTGTCATCACGAGAGGGATGGGAAGGCCACTCCATGGCCAGTGTCTCCAGGTAAAGGGTGGAGTTTAGTAGAGGCTTCATGTTCCAGTTTTCTGAATGATAATCCTTTCTCATCTTTCTCATCTCAGCCATGGAGATGCTTTGGGGACCAGAATGAAGACAAGTACGAGACTGTGCACAAACACGTGCCTTTTCCTTGCGCTCCCTTTTTACATTTTGATGGAACGTTTGTTTGTGAAGCACCTATGACTCAATTCTCTTGATATTTACTTAAATTGTGGTATTTTCTGAGCCAATATAATCTTTTTCTAATAAGACTTATTGAATCTATTGACATTTAATTGCATCGTAAATAATGTCATATGTATATTTAAGAGAAACCAATTTGAAGTGACCCCTTATGCCTAAAGCACAGTCCTATGGCACCTATATTCATGGAAGAATAATTAACTCTTTAAAAAGGAATTGAGGAGAAATGATAAATTTTATTGGCTTCTTGATCTGTCGGGGGACTAACCTAATTAGGTTGAAATAGATATTTGCTGATACTTTAAACTAATTAAAGTTAGTCCCCCAACAGATTTTTATATGTGTTTATGTATATATGGTGATTCTTTTGTGCCCATTAGTATGAGTTTCCTATATGTAGTTTTTTTTATCCTCATAAGTCTCTAAGAGGAAGTGTATCAGTTTTAATAACTTACATTACTCCATAGCAACAAACAGCTAGAAACATTTGACACATAGAATCTGAAACTCTGCTAAGGTAGACATATTTTAGTACTGTTTTTTAGGTAGGTGGAGACCAGATTCTGCTTCTTTTTTTCTTTTTTTTTTTTTTTGGTACTGAGAATCAAACTCAGGACCACTGAGCTATATCCCCAGCCTAAGAGCAGGTTTTTTTTTTTTTTTTTTTTATGATACTGGGGATTGAACTCAGGACCTTGCAATTGCCAGGCAGGCACTTATTTCACTGAGCTATAACCCCAGTCCTGGATTCTGCTTCTTGAGAGTAGCTCCTTCATACATTTTTCATGCAGCTCATAGCTCCAGCTCTTGGAAGCTGTACCCTTCCATCATTTTTTTAGACTACACATTCAGCAAGCCTCAAGGTAAGACTTTACTTGGGTCAAAGTAGCTTTCTTTGTTCTCTTTATGCCTGTGTATTTTGGTGGAACTAAGGCTCTTTTACATCTCAGACTTTCAGCTTCCATAGCACCAGCTATTTATCAGTAATAAACTCTTTAAAAATTAGTCAGCTCCTTATTTACTTGATTCCATTCATCATAATGAGAAAAGCCATGGTCACAGCTTTTCTTTTTCCCCCCTGACAGTTATTTCTTTGATCCTCGTTAGACTAAACTGGATAGAAAAAGTCACATCAAAGACTCTGTCTCTTTTTAGTAATTAGGGGTAACTATGTTTTGGACATAGTTCTGCCAAATGCTATTTCCCTAAATTATCTTTAAAAATACATGCGAACAATGCAGAACTAAATTTACTGCTGGCATGGAAGGGGGATAACATGAAAGCAACACTCATTTCACTATCCTCTTGAAAGGGGAAGGAGAAAGTCTAACTTTATTTATTTGTTTATTAGCTGTTGAGTCTTCTTTGAGTCAAGTCTTTTATGCAGTGCTGGTTAGGTTGGGTAGAACTGGGTACCATAACATAATAGTTTCTGGGCAACGCACCCAGAAGGTAGAGGTTGTGAGGCAAGTTATTCACGTGTTTTGGCAATGTAACTAGTATCTGATGTTTTCTATTAGAAACACAAAGGGCAATAAAGTTATGGTAATGTTTCTCCTCTTGGTTAAGAGATTGCTGGAGAATAATAAAATCATAGTTATAGAGACAGTTTTATATTTATATGTATAAATTCTCAATCTTGTGGCATAGTATAAAGAATATATATTTTCACTTTAATTCAGTGTTGCTATTCCAGTAATACTTTTATTATATAAATTATTTGTTAATTTTAATACCTAAATAAAACATAAGTGAAATGTAATCTCTGGTTCTACTCACTAACGATGTGGTATTTTGCATTTTGCAGTTTTATTTTTCTTCTCTGCACAGAATGAAAATGCTATAGAAAAGATTATATGCTTTTTAATCACATAAATGCATTTTTCCAAGATATTTATTTTATATAATTAAATTTGACCCTACTACTTAGAACTTGCTTGAGTTTGGGATAATTACTTAATCTCTATACCTCAGTATTTTCATGTGCTATACAGAAATACCTTTACATAGAAATTCTCTTCCTGGATTAAATAATATGATAAAGTACCTGGATGAGTCTAACACATTATATGGTTGACTACATTTTAAAACTCATCTTAGTTCTGTATGCCTTCCCAAGGAAACCTGCTCACACATAAGACCTGCCAAAATTTGTATGTTTTGTGCAGAAAAAAGATAAACTGCCACTGTCCCTGCTTCATACACCTGTTCTCCTGAGAAGAGTGAAGCTATGGTACAAATCATATTCAACTTGGTTGAGGAAGTGCCACCTTGCAATCTTTTTCTATCTTTCCTAAGGAATGATTTTGACACCTGTGACCCACATTCCCAGGCATAGCTTGGGGCACTACTTGCAATAGATTCACCAAGAAGGACTCTGTACCTCTACCTGGTGAGACTTGAGCATTAATTTTTCCATTCAGCTTGACAACAGCTTCAAAAATACCCTGGAGTGCTACCTTTCCTCAAAATCATGCTGTTGAATTAAGGCCTATTGCTACTTTAGAATCTCAACATAATGATCGGTCCCTTCTGCCCCTAGAATATATGATTTGCTTCTGTTTTATACCTGTCTGTGAAATGTAAGCCCTGGAATGCCTTATGTAGTGGTGTTAGAGATTTGGGTCATTATAATATGAGCATATTGTTTCAAGGAATTTCTGTTTGGCTGCCTTTCTTGGCTTTTCTAAGCTTTAGAATAAATGTCTTTAAAACTTAAGTTTATTAAAAATGGCCCTGATGACCATTTTCTTCATTCAAGAAAGATGTCAGGTGAAATTTTCAATTGCTTTACTAAGAACTGTTACAATAGGTTGCCTTTCTTGAGAATTTTGGTTAATCTCTGAAGATTACCTTGAATGTGGCCTGCATGGACATTTTAGTTCCCCAATGGGAGCAGGTAATTGATAATTATGTTGCTAAGGTAAGGAACTGGGTTTCTCTGGTGGTAAATACAAGCAAAAGAAAGTGTTGTCAAAGACATTTCATCTTGGAAATGCATCACTGCAAAGTCCAATCAAGTCCAATGCTAGTAAGATAAAAACAAGGAGTGGGACAGGGCACAGACTGGAATCATAGTTTGCATAGTGTGTATAGAACATCCCTAGTCATGGAGGATACATAGCTATAAAGAGAAGGTTTAAAAGAAGCTGGAAAGGGAGAGAGTGAAGTGGAAGTATGTAGAGATGTTTTGCAGTCACTATTCTTTGGCACTGCTTGGTTTCATCATAATTGGGACAAATTGGACATATGTAGGCCATGTCCATAGATGGACTAATTTAAATTAGATTTGCACTAATTACATGGTAGTATCTATCCTCAAAGGGGAGATGCTTATTACAGGAGAGTAAGAAATTCTATCTTGAGGCATTAAAATAATATCAGAATGATAGTTATTTACTTTGTAGAGTAGAATCATGTATAAAGTTTTAAAAATATTATTCCTGGATATTAGAATCACCTGTATAATTTTTTAAAACACTGATTCTGGGGTCTGATCTCAAGAGATCCTGATTTAGTTGGTCTTATGCATGGATAAAAAATCCTTGCTGGTTAGCAGCTTTCCACATGATTCTAATATGCAGCCAAGTTGCTACTTCCTCCTCTAATCTGCAAGAAAGCCTAATTCATCATTCTTACATGAGAATAAACCTTTGTAGGGAAGGATCACACTTTCCATGATGGAGATATAAATTTTACAGATATAAATTTCATCAGGTTTTTCACATGCAGAAATAGCTTTAAGACTCTCAATTAGTTTTCATCTAAGAGATGTATTTCAAGCAATATTAAGTAGATCAATAGTCTATCTTTATTCAACTAACTGGATAATTATTTAGTTGTCCAATTCACTAGTCAGAATCTTAAACCATATAGAACAGAGACTATGTTTTTAAAAGACTGGTAATATATAATAATAAAAAGGAGATTGCTGGGGACTATTGTTTTAATTGATTAATATGACAAAATGATGAAACCTAGGCTTTTTTCAGTACTCATAATTTGTTCTCATATCCTGGAAATATTATGACCTAGAAAAGTTCATGGATTTAAATTGCTCAATAATGAAAGACAATGGAGTGAAGACAACATCATATAGCTCATTTACCTCTTTATTGTGTCTTGGAAGCCTCAAATCATAAGAAATGACCACTCTGCAGTCTTTTCTGGTTATAATACATGAATCTCACCTTCACTGAGTTTCTTCACAAAGACCCAGTAATGGTTTTAAAGGCCTTACCTGTAAATAAATCGATGCATTTTCAGTTCGATAAAGCTTCATTAATGTAGAAGGCAGCAAGACACAAATGGACTGAAATCCTGAGATTTTGGTACTTGTTTATATATTTGAAGTGACTTTGACTGACCACCTTAATCAATTAAAGGCTAATTTTCTTATTTAGATAATCAGGATTAATCAGACTCATATGCCTTATTTAGGAAGTTCCTATCAACAACCAAACCATGGAGCTGCCTTCACCTAAAGTTTTACTCAGTTGCTCAGATGGGTTTATTTATGCCTGACCTTCTAGGTGGTAAACATCATTTTTTTATCTTGTGATTTATAGAAGAATTGGGTCCAACCCAAGTTTTTGTAAACTTTATACTTATCATCTTCACAGCAGTATGGTCCCTATTTTGGAAAAGTCTTCAAACATGATATTTCTATTGGTTTATTGAAAGGAAATTCATGCTTATTTTTTGATCAACGTTGCATGTTTATATCTGGTTATCTGAATAACTATTTTGAAATAATAATATGCAACATAACAGCCATGGTTGATTTCCTATCATCTTGTTTTGAAATTCTGTATCATTTTTTATATTTTTTAATTTTTTATTCTCTTTAAAATGAAAAAGGAAAGATGTAACGCGCCCCCCCCCCCCCCCCCCCCCCCCGTGATCAGCAGTCTAAGCCGCATATAAGCACCCTGACGAGGAGAGACAATGTATTAGTTGCACCGTTCCCACCAGCCAGGAGAGCCCACAGTTACCTTAGCAGCATGTAATCCCTTGGCTTGTATCTAAAGGCCTCCCAAAGCCTCATGTGCTCACAGATGGGGCCTTGAGGAGGTGGCTAGGTCCAGGGAATGTGAATATGCATGAGGGTGTGGTGACTAAATTAATCTACTGGTTGGTTTGGCATAGTTCTGGGTGTGTGTAATGGGAAGGCCCACTATGGTGTGGGTAGCACCACCCAAAATGTTTGTAGCCTGGATAGAATTAAAGGAAAAAGAAAGCTTGCCTTTGCTTTTTTTTTTTTTTTTTTTTTTTTTTCTGCTTGCTGCCTCCTGCCGGCTCTGTGATGGACTGTTTCTCCTCTGTGATGCCCTCTGCCATGCCACCCTTCTTTGGAGCCGGCCGATTATGGACTGAAATCTCTACACATTGCTGGTTGAAATAAATCTTTCCTTATTTAACTTTAGGTGTTGGATAATTTCTTTCAACAAGGAGAAAAGTAACTAAGATGCCTGGTGAGATTTGAATCAATTCCTCTCAGTCTGTCTGTGTCTTTGGCCCATTAAATATATTCTGCTCTTTAGTCTCAGTTGTGTAAACCAAAGTTGATCCTTCACTTCTTTTCTTGTCTGTCTTCCCATTTCTCAATGTTTTCTTCATTAGTTGTTATGTCTGGGGTGCACCTGTGAGTCCAGTTTTAAAGGGTCAGACAGCAGACCCAGTGTTTACCAGTTATTGGAGTGTCAAGTTTCCTTCCATTCATAGCTGCTCTTCTCAGGTTGACTTGCCATGTTTTTCAGGAAATACTAAAAGATGTACCCTTTGGAGCTTATGGAGATCTCATATTCATTAGATGTCTTCTTCCTCTTTTGTCTTTCTTCTGTTTAGTTCCTCAAAGACCTCAGCTTGTGCCTATTTGCTTGAATTCTGGATTTTGAGAATGTCTTTTGTTAACACTGTTTTGTCATAAATGTTCTCTTTTGTTATTGTTTTGCTGTCTCATTGCTATTTCTAGCTTTATTTAGAGTTTGGCAAAAGTGGTCTGCTACTGTTTGTTCTATTTTCTTAGAATTCTTTCATCTGTAAGTACTCTTTGGTGCTGGAACTTATGACCGTGCGCTTGCCATGTAGGCGCTGTGCCCCTGAGCTACATCTCCAGCCCCTCAGCTGTACAAATTCTTGCTCATTTATCAAAAGAAGCCTGGTGTGGCCATTACTAGGTCACAATCACTTACTTCTTTCAATAAAAAGACATTAATTGAATCTCTGTTATTGTAATAGACCTTATAGTCTTTTATGAATATATTTTGGAAGATTTTATATATAATATATATTATGAAATATAACATAGGTAATTGTATAAAATATTCTGGGAAACTGAGTATCAGAGATATTAGACAGCTCACAGAAATACCACTTTTTCCAGGTGGTTGATATGGGTGAAATATCACCATGTTTGCATCACTTATTTTGGGAAGGTTGGTGCCATGCTCCCTGCCTTAGTTTCCGGGCAGGCACTGTGCCCCTCAGCTCTACCCCTGGTCCTCCTGTTTCAGTTTGAAACTTCACAGAGTTCCAGCAGCAGCTAAAGGGTTTCTAAATTCTTAAATATAAGGAAAGCTTCAATAGAGATATAAAGTATGATAGTGCATCTTAATTTTCATATTACTGTTTAACCTAGGAATCTTCTAAAAAATACAAACTCATGCCATATCACAAATCTCATGTGCCACTATTTAATGATATGTATGTTGGAAAATCTTTAAGTACTTTCCAATAAACAATAAAGTTGAATATCATACTCAAGAAGCAGAGAATTTAGCCTACAGTGGATCAAGTAGGTAATTGTAATAACATTTGGATCAAGAAACTGCAGAAATTGGACTGGAAATCAAGAGAGAGCAAAAGCAGAGTGAGGCAGAGATAACTAAATTGGATCCAGCAGACCCCAGGAAAATTCAGGGGGCTGAGTGTAGTTAGTGTGAAAGGCCATTATATGGCATGCTGTTGTATTCTGTCTTGTAGGGTTTCTCAACAAATTTAGGGCCGGTGTGGATGTGATCTATATCTGTTTTACATATATGATTGTTAAAGTATCACCCTTTGGACTTCATGTAGGAGGGGCATAATCAGTCATGAAAATTTTTCTGGTGAATATGGGTTTTTACTCATAATTCTCACTTTAAAACAAGTATCGCAAGCACAAGCACTCTGTGCAATCACTGTCAATGTGAGAAAGTTGGTCTATTAATCAAGAGGTCGTTTTCATCTTTGCACTCCGCATCTGAACATTTAATACACACAAAACCAGAAGTCTTAGAGTAAAGCTAGCAGAGACAACAGGGAGGCATCCAGTAGGGAGCTGAAGATACAATTAGGGATGCTATCTGAACAGACACTCAGGATACGTCATTCACATCACCTAGAAAAATCATATTGGCTTAAAACTTGGGATTCCTAGTAGGATATGCAATGTCTTGCCTTTAAAAACAAATTTAAATATAGGTATTTACATGGTATTTTGTTGGCACAAGCCTTGAAGAACCAGGTGATGTCAGCTGAGTTCTAGAGAGCCTAAATAGGAAATAATCACTATTTCCCTGAATATTGTGAAAGAGAAATTAATTCATAAGACAACTCATTACAAAACTTTCACTATCTCTGTGAGCAGTTATACAGTCACTTAACTTTTCTGATTTTATACTAAAATGAAGGTTGTAGTAGATGTGTGTTCTCAAACAGTGTTCAGAGGGCTGTGAAATTATCATGGGCCCTCAGCATAATTTCAAGCACCTGGTTTTGACTAACAATATCATTGCCTTCACCATCATCCCCACTCCAGAAAAACCAAGAAGCGTGCCTGTGATTTTATTTTTTGCTTTAGAAAGATTTCTCCAGTAGGATTAGTTCATCCTTTGTTGTCACATAGTTCTTACGCATTATGCTCCATTTACTCAAACAACTGATGTGATCAGCAAGAGCTTGGAGGATATTAGCCAAGAAGAGAGAAAGTAATCAGAGATAGAAATGGATGTGTTCTACTAGGGGCTCCTAGGCCTGCGAGTGAAGGACATTTATCCTGACTCTTCGGACACTGAGAATGTTCAAGGACACAGGCACTCTGAACCTTTGTCCTTTATGGTTTTCAGAAACCAACCATTGTGCGTGTCTGACATGAAAACTATAAAAAGACATTTATGGTTATAAATGACATGCACTTAAATTTATATACACAATTTAACAAATAATAACCTAGAATCCTTTCTGAGTCATGCCCTGGAAGGGAGAAGTGATAACTACATTTAAATTCAGTTATAGAGCTCTCTGGAATGTAGCCATGGACACTTCCCCTCCCCTCATTTAGAACTGAGACAGGAGGAATAGTTAGGGAAAGTTCATCTGGAAGATTGAAGGGATCTGTTCAAGCTCAGGCGAAAGTTTCTACATGTGATGAAATATATTGGTATAGGGTGTTCAAGGAAGTCCGTTCTGACGTGTGAGTATTTGAGAACTGAAACAAGGAAGGGGAATGTGAGGCATGCGAATGTGAGATTAGAACATTAAAGACAGCAGGAGTCGCTTGGCAATTTTAACTTTCGAGGCTTTATATTGATTTACATGAGGTCATGTTTAGCAACTTTCTTTTCATGACAAAGTTTTCAAGTCTTTAAATAGTTTACTGTTTTTGTTGATTAGCAATATAGTCCATGTGTTAGAAATGCCAAATAAAATTTAAATGACAAAATGAAGAGCATTCCTATAAGCCTTAGACTCAGAATATTCCTCCTTATGATTTGAGTGCTTATATTTCATAATTATTTTCTATGCTTATCTAATACCTACCAACATAATCTTTTAATCACAAATTTATCTTTGTACTGATATGTATCTTTTTGGAGACCTATACATATATGTATACTAATGTTTATGTACCCAGTTCTATGTATATGTATATATCCACTCATATTTCAATATCTAGAACTATATATATTTTTAATTAGCTACTTATCTTCCTTGTGTCATCTCTCTTGAAAACAATTAATTCACCATCTTGATATGTACTGTTGAAAATCTCAACATCATCAGTTTTTGATTATTGCATATGCAGATGAAAAATACAAATAATAATTTTTTCAACTTCCATTAATCTCAGGCAAGACCAACTGCTTAATTTTCCTGATACAATGGAAAATGAAGTTTATATTACTCTGAATTGTATACTCTGCATAATGATTTATGTGTCTTATTTCTGTTTAATAAATATTTCATGAGTATCTTTCCACATGGATAAATATGGCCCTTAAATTACTCATTCCTTACATAATTATTATAATGAATTATACAGTTAAGTAATGCAATTTTATAGGATTTGTCCTGTTTTATACATATAAACATAGTCATCATAGTCAAAGGATTCATGTACTCCTTTTTTATACCTCCCTCTGACTCTTCTCCTTGTATTGTACCCGAACACAAGTACTGATCTGACTTTGGTAAATTAGTTTGCATTATCGATAATTTAATTTAAATAGAATTATGCAATAAGCGTTTTTGCCCTAATATATTCACTCATCATAATTGTTTTGAAATCCGTCCATGTATTCCATTATGTGGTGTGGCTATATAGAAATTATTTATTCATTTGGTATGGACACTTGGCTTGTTTCCAAATTTTGACTATTTCAAATGAGTTGCTATGGACTTCGTATACAAGTTTATGTATGGCCATGTTTTTTGATTTGATTAGATAAATGGATGATCCTGGAATTACTGATATTTATGCTAGGCATGTGTTTAATTTTTTAATGAAATTGATTATTTTGCAATGCACCTTTATTGATTTACATCTGATTAGCAAGCAGTGCCTGAGAATTGAAGTTGGTTTATATCCCTACTCACACTTGGTATGGGGAAACTACTAAATATTCCCGATAAATGTTTAGTGTTATCTTGCTATGGCTTGAATTTGCATTTGCCTAATGACTAATGATATTGGATATGATTTCATGGATATCATTTGTTATCTGAGCAATCTCTGTAGTGAAATGATTGTTCAAATCATTGTGCCATTTTAATGATTGCATTATTTTCTTATTGTCATGTACAAGTTTTTTAATTAGTATGGATATAATCTTTCCAGTTGATGATCTGTCCTTTAACTCTTTTAGCACTGTATTTCAGAGGGTAGAATTTTTAAATTTTGTTGAAATTGTTTTTATATTTGTCTTTAAAGTTTTACACTTTTGATAATGTATCTAAGCAAAATTTAGGCAAGATCATCAGGATTTTTTCCTATGTTTTTTTCTACAGGTTTCATACAATTCATAATACAACATTCATAAAACTTTCATAAAATTCATAATATTTTTGGTTATCAATTTAATACCTCTAATACTGCTAATGATAAGATCTCTCTCATTCCTGATATCATTAACTTATATACTTTTTACTTCATCAGCCTAGTTAGAGGTTTATCAATTTTACTTGTCTTCTTAAAGAAGCAACTTTGGGTTCCACTGATCTTTCCCTTAATTTTTTCATTCCATTTCATTGATTTATATTTCTTTCACATGGGCTAGGGATATAGCTTGGCAGCACAAGTGCCTGGCTGGTAAGCGCAAAGTCCTGAGTTCAGTTCCTAATATCAAAAACAAAACGAAACAAAACAAAACCAAAAAAACCCTTCTATCTATTCCTTTCACAGGGAAGCTAAGATCACTGATTGGAGACTTGTTTCTTTTCCACTGTAGGTGATTGCTGCTTTCCGTTTCCCTATGAGCACTTTACCTATAATCAAAACATTTTCATACTTTGTTAATATTCCTTTAGTTGAAATACATGATAATTAGCTTGGTTTGACTATGTTTATTTAAATGTATGTTGTTTAGTTTCTGAATATTTGGTCATATTCTAGCCATTACTCTGTTACTGATTTAAAGTTATTTTTACAGTGACTAAAATTATATTTCCTATGACATGCACAGTTTCCTTATAAACTTACTGAGACTTGTTTTATGGTCTATTATATGATCCAGTTTTGTGTTAAACATATGCAGTTAATAGAGATGTGTGTTGGGTAGCATGTTGAAATTCTATTACTTTGAATCTTACAACATTTAAATTGTCATATCTTTTTGACGAATTGATCGCTTTAATGTTATACTATGACCTTATTTACCCTTGATAATAACTTTAAGTATGAAATCTTTCATTAATACTAAAATAGCTACATGAGCTTTTCTGTTGTTGGATAATGGTCTCGGGTAAATATATATATATATATATATATATATATATATATATATATATTTACCTATTCTTGTATCTATTTTCAAAATATATTTCTTTTACATAGATGTGCTTTTGTATTAAGAAATCTGCCCTTTAGGTTAGACATTTAGATCATTTATGTTCAATGAGACTATTGATACAGTAGGACTGAAGTCTGTCTTACTACTCTTTCTGTTTATCTCGACTTTTCCCATTTTCCTTCTTTTACTTCATCTCCTTTCTTTTGAATTAATTCATTAATTTTGTAAAGGAAATAGTTTTATCTCCTATGTTATGTTATTTACTATAATTTACTAAGGTGTGGATTTTATTAGTTGATTATTATAATTATCATTACACGATAGTATAGACATTTAAGAATAGAATAAGTATAGTTTTTTTCTATTTCTTCCTGTATATGTTTTGTTTCCTTGTTCCCGCCCATTTTATCTATGTGTCATAGTCCCAATACCACACTGTTATTATGTGTTGAAACAGTTAATTGCCATTGGAAGAAATTTTTTTTTTTTTTGCGGTACTGGGGATCCAACTCAGGACCCTGCGCTTGCTAGGCAAGCGCTTATTCCAGTGAGCTATATCCCCAGCCCATTGGAAGAAATTTAAAGAATTAGAGAAAGCTTATCTATCTTACACCAGTATTTAAATTATATATGGCGTTTTTTTCTTTCTAGTATTATTTTTCTTTTTTTATACAGTCTGGACTTGAATTATTTAAAGATTTCATTTCTGAAAAGGTTTTCATTTTGCGTTTATTGTTCAATTATGTCTTAGATGGGCTTACAGTTTTGGGTGGAGGCTTTTTCTTTCACCAATTTAGAGATGTTGCTCTTCTATAATCACTTTTAAAGAGTTGTCTACAAGTAACCTGTTGTTATTTTGATCTTTGTTTACATTGTGTGTGCTATTTGAATTCTTTTAAGATCTTTTCCCTTTTCTTTTAAAATTCTTTTCTTATTTGTTTGTTTTAATCATTTTATCATGGCATGCTTTTCTTTATGCTTCTCTTACTTTGACTTTTGGGAGCAGGGTTTAATATTTTCCCTGGGGGAAAATCTGGGGATAACACCCCTCATTTCTTTGAGTATTTTGTTATTCCCTACCTTGGAGTCCTTCAAGAGTACCAGTTACATGTGTATTAGCCACCCAACCTGTGCTGCTGCTCGTGGATGGTCCTTTTCTTTCTTTTGAGCCACTTTCCTGCTTTACTTTTTATAGTTTCCTATAGCATTTCTCAATTCGCATGTCTTCAGCAATATTTAATCCGCCCTTAACACCATAAAGGATGTTTTCATCTCAGATATGTAGTTTTCACCCTTTGAGGCTGAAATATATACTCACATAAATTTTATATATATAATAGCACAGATATACAATTACATAAGTTATAGGTATATATTATATAATACATATGTATAATATGTATTTCTTTGCTATCGCAATTTAGCATGTTTAATTATTTCTCTAGATTATTTATTAAATAAAATACAATAATAATACTGTTTTAGTATCTCTGTGTGGTGAGTTTTATATATAGGTCAGTTTGAGTAACTTTTTTATACCTCCCTATGGATAGTTTTCATGGTTTTTAAAATATGCCTGATAATTTTTTTTTTTTTTTCCGGGACCGGGGATCGAACTCAGGGCCCTAGTGCTCAGCAGCAAGCACTTAGCCCACTGAGCTGTACCTCCAGCCCTATGCCTGATAATTTTTAAGCAGCAGTCTTCCATTGTAAATTTCACTTCACTGAGTGAGCTTCTGGTTTCAGCCAAATAATCTTGTGTTTTATTTTGAAATGTAGTTAAATTACTTGGAAGCACAGAATTTTTCATTAATTCTCTGTTCACTGTCTCTGATTTAGGAGGTATGTTTCCGTTATCTTGGAACAAAAGTCCTTTCTGACCCTATGTGAGCTATGGGTACTGCTCCTTCTAGGGACTTCCAGTGCCCCTCCCCCCATCCATCCAGCCACGCTGACAGTTTCCTTCAGGACGGGCATTTTCGTGCTGATCAGCTACCTGCTGCTATCTCCTTGCTCTTTCTCCAAGTGAAGTTGTTCTTAAGTGCATTGGTCTCTTGCAGCTCTCGTCTCTCAGCTCTCTACCCTGAGCTGTGCCTGGCTTCTTTCCTACTCCACATTAAGGAGTAACTTGGGGCAATCACAGGCTTCATCTTGTTTTCTATCCCTCAAGGGTCATTGTCCTTTATTACCTGCGTCCAAGGACATGAAAGCTATCATTTCAAATGTTACTATTTCTTACTTGCTTTATTCAGATCCCTGTGTCTTCATCTGGGTAAAAAAGTAAAGAACTTACATAGTATTTTAAAGCATGGAACCATCTCATTTTAATGAATTAATATTGAGGAATTTTTTTTTAAATTTTATTTTAAAGACAAAAGAATGGAGACATATGAACCAGAAAAGCCATAAACAATACAGAAAATACAAAGTTATATAGAATATAGTAGGGAATTAGAACTGGATGTTGTATTACATAGTTATCTTCACATTAGTTAACACAAAAACATTAAAGGAAATACCAAATTATAGAGAAGATAGTAGGGAATTTGCACTGGATGCTGTATAATATAAAGTTATCTTCACTTCTGTTAATACAAAAACGACTGAGGAAATACAGAATTATAGAGAACATAG